>OZ020307.1:63375971-63620545 GCA_963971305.1 Arcuatula senhousia
TGAAGATTATGTGATATAAATTTTGGCTTTTTTGCACCATAAAGGTTGCAAATGATGCATTTGAAAAGTTATTTATAAGACATGATCGCTTTAGCCAAGACAATTTTATCAATTATCAAAGAAAAGCCAAAATTAGTTTTCTTTTGCACGAATTTTCTTGCTGTACTGGTTACAATAAAACTCTACTTTCTGTATTTTCCCCAGCATCCTGGCAATGTGAAGCTGTCTTAAATCACCATTATTATATGATGCTATAATTTCAAATCAAAAGATGATAATGTCAAAAAAAGATGCATTAAAAATTCTCTGGGGAAGAAAACTGATTTCAATCTCATATTCTGCTCTTGGCATTAGGTTTGAAATGTTTGATTTAAACCTATAAGTTGTTCCTTGATCTCAAAGATTGTGTGTAAGTTTCATTTCAATCCATTGAGTGGTTTAGAAGGAGCTCCATGTAGGTAAGTGGATAAGAGAGGAATGTATTGAGGTCAGGTGTTTTGGACAAGAGTTACAAACAGGCATCCCTGTAACAATATACCACCCACTTTTACTCTGCCAAATTTGATTGAACATATTAATTTTTTAACTTAAAGATGATAATGAGATGTGGAATAAGTGTACGCCACACAACCTACAATATAAACGACAATTTAACAAGAACAGATTCCAGGTCCCCCGCCCGTTGAACTTTATATTGTTGAAGGGGCATACTGACCTGAAAATCACTTACACCTTAGGGGACCCCTATAGGAGTCTGCATACAAAATTTCAGAACCCTAGGATTAGTAGTTACTGAGAAAAGTGTTACGAAAAATTTACCATTGAGCCTATGGGAGAAAAAATGACTAAGTCGTTAAACAGGAAGTAGATGTCAAACTGACCTGAAAATCACTTACACCTTAGGGGACTCCTATAGGAGTCTGCATACAAAATTTCAGAACCCTAGGATTAGTAGTTACTGAGAAAAGTGTTACGAAAAATTTACCATTGAGCCTATGGGAGAAAAAATGACTAAGTCATTAAACAGGAAGTAGATGTCAGACTGACCTGAAAATCACTTACACCTTAGGGGACCCCTATAGGAGTCTGCATACAAAATTTCAGAACCCTAGGATTAGTAGTTACTGAGAAAAGTGTTACGAAAAAAAGTGTGACGGACACACGGACGGACACCGGCATTTCCAAGTCCCCGCTCCGCGTTGCGGCGGGGGAAAAAAAATCCACATTGGAAAACAGCCAGCAGCCTTCAATGTGACCGTTGGTCGTTGCTCTCTGTTTTGCAATTGGCCCTGAATTAAAAATAAACTACATATGATCAAAGCCCAATCCTAAAGTGCAAATGAAAGACCCTCTTATGTCATGAATGTTTTGAAAATATAAGTTATATACGGACAATAAGTTTCTAACAAAGATCATAAAGCTCTGTAAGGATAACAGGAAAGGCTTGGTTTTATAATGTTCAAAAATCAATAAAGACTTATGAATATTCTATTATTGTATTCAAAGAACACAACAATACTATGCTCTTATGACATTTCTGGATTATTTTATCTAATATTCAAAATAAAAGACAATTGCGGATAAGTTTGTAAAAAAATCTACGTCCATAAAAGAAAAACTAAGTCTGTTAATGGACTTTTCTAATCCTGACTAAAGTTAAAAGATTTACACTTTAAAAATCTATAAATGTATTTGCATAAATTTTAAAACACTTAAAAAAAGGAACAAGCTTTTAGCTTATCGATACATGTATACAGATTCCATTTACAGAGTGTCTTTGAAACTTACTAAAAAATTTACATTTTTCAAAAAATATTCATTAAGTTACAAATGTTTGATTTTATTTATAACTTCATTCCAAACAAATCATTAAAATGTAAAAAGAAAAACACCATTAAAACCCAACAATCATTTTAAATTAACTATGCCTGAATGTTTTTTTTCCAAAAAGGAATAACCAATGAGAAACCAGACAATTACATGTAGTTTTAGAAACATGGACCTAACTGAACCAGTGCAATTATCACTATCTCAGTCATTATATATAGCTTCTACAACGTGATCGACTTGATTATGGAATTTCTAACATCGAGAGAAATAAATTTGATTATTTTAATGCCGAGCGATTAAAATATCAAATTTGTTTCTCGAGATGTTAGAAATTCCATAATCATCGAGAATTAAGTTGTAGAAGGTTTTTCTCTAATGTTTACAGGTAAAAAATTGCAAAAGGTTGCTCATCAATTGCACGTGCAATTACGCTGAGAACAAATTTCTCTCTAGAGGTGAGAAATATTTTTTCACAACTGGTTGAGAGGTTCATAAATCGGATGATAATTAGAGAAAACAGTTTTAAAGTTATGGAAGATAAACTTTATTTGGTTTTTATATTAACATTATCCTGACCAATAGATCTAATATTAACATAACAGATACTGTGTAAATTTTGCAATTGTTCAAACATGTCAAATGCAAAGGGTGTAATATTCCACTCCTTATAGAATGGGAAAACACTTCATATGAACTAGGCATTATATAAATCTCAGTGCTTAAAAACAAGCTTTTATACATGAAGCTGAACCATACATCATGTTCATATATGACAAATAGAATTTTCATTCTTTCATCAACTGTTTCATGTGCCAATACATTGAGACTTGTGAAAAATATATGTTTATAAAACATTATTATTTTCATATCTTTTATTTATGTCTCCTTTCCAAGTGAATCATCAAAAATGTCAAAAATATATCAATAAAACTCATTCGTTTCAAATTAATAATTTTAGATTTTTTCAAACAAGGAATATTAAATGAAACACATCATAATTAGTTTTTAATGTCATAGACAGAGCTAAACAACTTCTTTTTTTAAATTGGATTGAGTAAATGGTAAATACTATTTTGGTTTTATGAAAACAAATTATCATGATTATAGAATGTCTTTGTTATATCCACATCCTTTATAATACATTTGTACATGTATACATCCATCCAATACTAAGATAAAAGACAATGATAGATAGTGTATAAATTATTCAGTTGTGTCTAGATTTACAACCCTAAGAGGCATTATATTAAAATCAATCTTGTAATTGATGTAAAATTTTACAGAAAAGCTATCATCACCATCATGACCATAAATTTGCAAAATATGAGTCTTATCAGGTACATGTATGAGAGCATTTGAAGATATAAATGTGTGTGGAATAAGTGAATGTGCTGCTATTTCAATAAACACATAACTGCTTCGTGTGTTTAAAATCTCCAAACTATCAAAATCGATATAGAGGAAAACTGTGTACAAATGTATATACATGCAAAACAGGAAATATGTCTGATTTACTGCCAAAAAAAATCCCTCATAGTTCTTTTATTCACACATAACGGTAGTCAAATATGCAAAAATGTACTTCTTAAAAGGAGGGTCACTTTTTAAACCACTTTTGGGCCAATTTTAAGACAATTTTTTAATCACCCCAGCCCCAGGTCACTTTTCAATGAAATTTAAAGGTAGGGGTTTATTAACCAAAATGGAGTTGTATAATCTGAGTGAGTCATAAAAAGTCTTCAGGTTGCCAATTGTTTGTGGTCCTGCTGGAGCCCTTGACAGCAGTTCATATGTAAAGTATATTATACAAAGTTCAGTACCTCAGATAAGGGCCATAAATAGGTAAAATCTTAACCAAAGAGTCGCTGACAGAATGACAAATGCATGGACAAATCTTGATACATGTACTTCCATTGTAGACTAAATGTTTTGTGCAATTATTACTGCAATATACATGTACAAAACATCAAAACAAAACAAAAAACAACTGTAAAGTGCAATCCTTTCTACCCAAACATAATCATGTGTTTGATTACAAGTAAACACATGAAACATACTTATGTTAGTTCCTTTTGTTCCAGATTTAGCTATAAACATGATAAAGATAGAAAACTAAATATTTTTTTTTCTCAAACATGACAAAGATTTCTAAAGGCTAATACTTTAATAGGATAGGGTTGTTAAAACTTGAAATACAGCATTCTGAATTAACCTACATGTATATTGTGTATATAAGTCTTTTTTTAACATGTTTAAAGAATATTACATGGAAGTTAAAATGCCATTTGAGAAGAATCTGTACAAATATTTGTCATCAGTTATATCATTCAAGTAATGTCATTAGCGACAGAAAAAAAAGACATAAAATTGTCACCAAACTGTATCAACATTAAACAAATCATAGAGAAAATTGATTCCTATCCACACATTAATTCTGACAATTACCACCACGGGAAAGTACCTTGAAAATCAATGGCTAATATTCAGTTTATGCCGGATTGCATTAAAATTGTCATGAAGACAAATTAACTTGGTGACATTTCCTGCAGAATTTAACTTCCTCTACTATTCAAATTCAATAAAAAAGAGAACAGGACAAAGTGACTTCCACTGCATGCCATAATTAACAAGATTACGCCCATTACGGCTTTTGATTCAGAACACACATTTCCTCTGTAATATGTCATGCCACAACTAACAAGTTGGCTTATTTACAAATTATGGCATGCTACGATTATTGAAAAACAATTTAGGTGGCTGTTAACAAAGATATAATATCAATTTGTTAGAGCATAAAACAGGTATAATTTCTAAATGGCGACATAATCAAGAACAATTTGTGATGTCATTTATCAACCCTTATTAATATAGAATAGTGAAAATTAAAGACATTTCCAATTTCATCATACCACATTGAAATAGAATACATGTACAAAATATATCTCAATCTAAAATCAAGTACTGTACATGATAATATTTTTGCTTCAAATCTTGCATTAATTTCTTAAATGATTAAATTAAAGCTGCACTAGAATATTTAACGCAGTTGCCCTAAAGAAAATTTTTTAATGTATCAAATGTTGAGGTAATATTCTACACAAGTGTGGCCACTAAAAGTATGTCTCGCCTGCCGGCACCATCACTTAAATCAACCACCTAAGCTTTATTTCTTTATATAAACACAAATTGTGTCTGTATAACCAGTATCAGATGCCTAGCTATTATACTTTTCAAGCAATTTATTGTCCACACAAGTATTGCAAAAAGTTTTCTGCCTGAAAAAAAGACTTAAGTTCACAGAGTCACTGGACCCTAAAAATGGGGTCATGGTCACATGGCATGGAGACTGTTACGTTAACCATAACCTCAACTGTCTGTATACCCAGTATCAGATGCCTAGCTATTATACTTTTCCAGAATTCATTGTCCACAAAAGTCTTACAAAAAAGTTTTCTACCTGAAAAAGACCTAAGTTCACAGAGTCACTGGAGCGTGAGAATAGGGTCAGGGTCACACGGCATGGTGACAGTTGCGTAGACCATAACCTGAACTGTCTGTATATCAAATATCAGATGCCTAGCTATTATACTTTTCCAGCAATTCATCGTCCACAAAAGTCTTGCAAAAAAGTTTACAGCCTGAAAAAAGACCTAAGTTCACAGAGTCACTGGAGTGTGAAAATGGGGTCAGGGTCACACGGCATGGTGACATTTGCGTAGACCTTAACTTGAACTGTCTGTATACCAAATATCAGATGCCTAGCTATTATACTTTTCCAGCAATTCATCGTCCACAAAAGTCTTGCAAAAAAGTTTACAGCCTGAAAAAAGACCTAAGTTCACAGAGTCACTGGAGCGTGAAAACGGGGGCATGGTGACAGTTGCGTAGACCATAACCTGAACTGTCTGTATACCAAATATCAGATGCCTAGCTTTTATACTTTTCAAGCAATTCATTGTCCACAAAAGTCTTACAAAAAGTTTACGACGCCGCCGCCGCCGCCGGAAAGTAATACCTATGTCTCGCCTTCCGCGACTTTTCGTCGCAGGCGAGACAAAAACTGTCATCATGCTGTGTGACCCTGACTCCATTTTCATGGCTTAGTGACTTTGTGAACTTAGGTCTTTTTACAGGCTGTAAACTTCTTTTTATGTAAGTTTTTTGGAAAAGGAACTCTTGAAAAGTACAAAATGTATAATATCTAGGAATCTGACATTTAGGATATCAAAAATAAGATTAGGGTTTTTGTATCTGTCACCATGTCTTCAGACCTTGACCTCATTTTTACACTAAATGAATGTCAATATTGTTTTTTTTTGTGTTTAGTTTTTTATGCTAAGTCTGTTTCTCAATGACTATGATACCTAAAATCAATTTAGTTGGTTCACAGGAAAATGTCAATCAGTCACCTGCCAAATGACCTTAATCTTAATTAACCTTTGATTTCAAAAACTCAAGGCCTTAGTTAACTTTTAAAGGTTTTATGATTGTGCCAACAGGCAAAGGTTTATGAATGAATAGTTGAATGACTAGGTATTCTGATACTGCCAGCATAGTAAGTGTTAACTCTTAATACAACCTGGCTTTTTTTTGCCTTGAAATCCAGTGATTAACCCTTCCTGAAAATTTCCTCATTCATAGTAATATATTTTTTAGAGATAATAGAATGGCATGCAGCTTGACAAACATGTGAAATAGATAATGGATATGGTAGGGTACAGCTGCAAACTGGAAGGTGTGTTATGTTTGACAGTATGACTCCATTTACCAACACCTATTTTTAACGGTGTGTGTGTCATGTGGAATCCTTGACAGACTGGAGACTGCAAGGCGACGAGTGCTGCAGAGGTATGGGTCAAAATCCAGCTACCACCCTGTTGGATTTTCCAATGTTATTTGCAGTACAAAGACTTGGAGTCATATTGTCAAACATAACACACGTTCCAGTTTGCAGCTGTACCCTACCATATCCATTATCTAATATCATTTTTTACCTTGTTGATATGATAAAGTTGACACCATAGAGCCTGTGTCTGCTGCTGGGTGATCTATTCTAAGAGGCCTTCTGATTGGCTGTTCATCGTCACTCTCTTCACCAATCAAACCACGTCTTAGAATTTTTAATTTCTTCTGCCTCTCTTTAATCCTTAAATACTTTTCATAGGCCGAGTATCCCATGTGTTCTCCTGTTGCAAATGACTTGGATTTTGGTTTGAGTTGTTTGTTAGCATGGCTCGCCCCAGTGTTTCCATTCTGATGAGATGAGAATGTAATGTCTGATAGATGATAGGATCGAGCGGTTGTCGGTGAGACTTCCGTCTGCATCGATGATGGGTGGAACAGACTTTGTCCGTCTGAGATGGGCCTTGAGGTTCTGTGACTTTCCTCTGAAACATAAATCAATCAATCAAATTTTATTATAGACAAAATCCCTTTTGGGACATTACAATACATGACAAAATATTACAGAAAAACAAATTGTACAGTACATACATGACATATGAAAAGAAATAGAACTAAAGTAAAATTTCTCCACGTATCTTTAGGTAGAGTTGATGGTGTTGTGTTTAATGAACAGGGTGACAAACACAAAGGTTTGTTGTTCTATCTGTGTTAAGGGGATTTCATGAAACAACTTTAACCAAATGAAAGTCTCATTTTGTAGCATATGATTTTGTTCTTGAAAAGAAGTCAACACTATTTTATTACACTTAGAGTTAGTTTTTTTCATACAGGGCACCAAGATGTCTGAAACAAAAAGCCTTTTTAGATATACATTGTAAACTGGAAAACCAAGTTACATACAGTATAGTGAATGCAATTTTCAGAGACTTATAATTTCGTATTCAATGCACTTATCAACATGATTAATAAACCAAAAAACCCTAAATGAGAGACAAAATTGTTTTTTTAAAGATATTTTACTTGTTTAAAACAATTTCAGTAATTTCCAGTTTTGTATAGCTTATACAAAAAGACAATTTCTGAGCCTGTTATAATAGGATGGGGGAGTAGTAAGGCATCTATAGAAATAAACATGAATAAGTAATCCTACATCAACTGTCAACTGATGATGCCGATAATATTGCCATTAACTTTAATAACTTATTTCCATGAATAAAACAAAGAAAATTGTGATAAAATTATAACAAAGAAAAATCAGAAACCACTTAGCGTTTGACTAACAATATATAGACATAACTAAATAATGAAATAGTTTGACATGCAACAAAATATTCAATGATTTTAAACCCATTAATACCTATGAAAGAGAATTAAAAAGATGCCTTTTTTTAAAGTCCACTTAGTCATTTAATGATAAGTAATGAAAACTAATAACATTTCAAGGAATGGTAATACACCATGTATACATAGCATGTTTAAAACATGACTGGAAAAACTTAATGAAAACTGTTTTTAAATTCTTTAAAATTTGTCTTACAAGATGCGCATCTTTCAAATTACATACTGAAATATTTAAACAAATGTATAAACAGACAATACACTTGCAACTGCACAGTGCAGGTTTCTTAATGAAGCTAACTTAGTCAAGCTGTGCCAAAATTGGAAATTTCTGTCTGAATCCAGCCGTTCCATTAAACATTGTATAAAAATAATGGAATTCTCGCTATGGTCCTAATGTGTCACTACACCTCAACGCACAACAAAAAGCAATTTGTAATTAGAGAAAATAGAGTCCAATTATTATCAGTATCATAAACTGTTCTGTTATATCATAAAATTAGGTTCCTGCTTTAAAATTAATAATTTCAATTAGACATTTGTATAATTGTTTTATGCATCAATTATAGAACTCCCTGCTTGATATAAAAATACCATGGTGTTGCTAAGCTAAACTATAGGGTAGGGCACATTCATACTTTGGTCTATTTATTTCTCAGTTGCTAAGTTTAAAAGCACTTATCTGTATAGAAAAGACATTGGTAATTTGAGCTGCCTACAAGCTGCAAGATACTTCCAAGACTAAAATGAAAGGCATGATGTACTAGCCCGTAGCTCTTCAGAATTATGGTTTCATTTTAGTGGTCTTTGTAGGCCAGTCAAACAAAGAACTTTGAATCCTTACAAATCATTAATTATACATTGATTTCTGAAGGAATTTGTTGAAACCATGGATCTATGAATGAACAAAAATGTGTATTTTTTTTACCATAATTTACAAAAACCTATACCCACGAAATTATGTATTTCAATGGTACATGTAATCTATGCATATTTTATTGTACATATAAACATTCTGAACATGGTCATTCACCTTACCCTCTTCATAACTTCTCTTAGGTGACCTTGACCTCGACCTTGATCTTGACTTTGACCTTGAGTATGACCTTGACTGTCTTTTATATTTATATCTTCCTTTAGATCTGCCCTGTCTGTTCTCCTTTGAGAGGGAGTTGGTTTGGCGGCTGTATTCCTCAATGGCAGCGGGATCAGGAGATAGCTCTCCCTTAAATAAATAAAGGAATTTGTTCTCCTGAAATAAACTTTTTGAAAACATTGATATTTATTTTTGTAAAAAGTGTAGTCATTGCTTGTGGGCTTAAATATAGAATATAGGACTTTTTTATTTTGAGATCGATTTTATCACTTGTTTTGGTGAACCCGAAGGGAGAACCAAAAAACAAGTGATAAAGTCGATCTCAAAATCAAAAAGTCATATATTCTCTTTATCGGTAATTAATTGTGACGTAACGTACTGACCCGATAATTTCGGTGATACACAACTGTTTGTGAGACTAACTTTATCAGTCAGTACACATCAAAGGAAAAATGTACTAATTACCGATAAATCTTAATATTATCAAGGTTATTTTCAACATACATGTAGCTGAACTTAATTTCTTGTCATTTATAATTTATTGCAAATTTTAAAACATTTGTATGGAATTGAAATCTAACTTGTTTCTCAATTATATGTGATTCAATTTCTAATCAAATAGTATTGAAAATAGTCATTAGGCAGTCATTTTTATTCTATCTTAAATGAATTTGCAAAATATCTAATCTGTTATACTTCACTAGTAATTAATGTACAACAAATGCATGAAATGATAATGACGTATATTTCAATATCCAATGTTAAATACAAACTCATCAGATAAAGGGGACATGTTTACAGATAATCTGACTTCAAAACTTAGAATTCATTTTCTATTTGGTAAAAATCACTGGAAAAATATATGTAAAACCCATCTAAAGCTATCCATACATAATTATGTCTGATTCATTTGGAAAATATAATAACAAGACATTTTTGTTGACTGAATCCTAAATTTGATGATGAAGGTCTCAATTATATGCTCAAAGCTTTGAAAATAATTATGTAAAATCAACTTCATCTTGTAGGATAATATGCAAAATTCAGCTAATAGATATTTTCTTTAACAAGGCTTGAAGCCTATGACAATATTATGTATATCTGATGATTAGAAAGCCATTTACATAGCTTATTAACATCAGTCCCTTGAATAGGTAGAACAAGGAATACTGTGAGCGAGCTCACGGAGGATACCCCCCGCTTACGAGGTCTCCCATTTAACACCAAGTTTAAAAAGTCTAAGTCCGATTATCTCCCTTGAATGATATCTGACAGCAACCAAAATTCTCCATGCACATCTCCATATAGTGTACATCCTTTATGTAAAGTGTCATCAAAATCCATCAAGCGGTTTAGGAGGAGTTGCGCTTACGAGGTCTCCCATTGAACACCAAGTTTAAAAAGTCTAAGTCCAATTATCTCCCTTGAATGATATCTGATAGCAACCAAAATTCTTCATGCACATCTCCATATGGTGTACATCCTTTGTGTAAAGTTTCATCAAAATCCATCAAGGGGTTTAGGAGGAGTTGCGCTTACGAGGTCTCCCATTGAACACCAAGTTTAAAAAGTCTAAGTCCAATTATCTCCCTTGAATGATATCTGATAGCAACCAAAATTCTTCATGCACATCTCCATATGGTGTACATCCTTTGTGTAAAGTTTCATCAAAATCCATCAAGGGGTTTAGGAGGAGTTGCGCTTACGAGGTATGTGGACAGACGGACAGACGGACAGACAGACAGACGGACAGACGGACAGACAGACAGACAGACAGGGTGATTCCTATATACCCCCCCAAACTTTGTTTGCGGGGGGTATAAAAATTGTTAAAGCTGATCAATTCATTGGGATTTTATTTTGTTTATTCCTTGGGAAAATAGAACATCACAAAATTAAATTTTCATGAATTCAAGTAGGAAATCTTGTCCCCACTACATCAATTTTGGGGATCAAATCACAAAATTTCCCCAACAATATTGTACTCTAATGTCGGACTGATTTAAGTTGCAGACTGATTAACATATTGGTTGTTTTAATGTTAAAATTAGGCCAATATAAAAAATATCTTCAATTCTCATCCCCAGCAACAATTTTTTTCAGTCAACGCAAAAAAATTAATTATTTATTTTTTGGCAGATTATGTTTATTTTTTGTCAATTTCCTTAAACATGTTAAACATGTTTAAAATACAGAACATTACATGTACATCAAAATGAATAAAAATAAAGAAAGAATGTGTCCATGGGACACGGATGCCCCCGCTGGCCTCAAATAAAAAGTCGAAGTCCGACAGGTCTGAAAGTCGCTTAGGACGCATAGTTTATCATACTAAACCATCCTACCAAGTTTCAAATCATTCCCATGTACGGTTTCTGAGAAAAGCTTGACGGAAATTTTCATGTCGATTTTGGAATGGATCCAGCCCCAAACAGGAAGTAGATGTCCGACAGGTCTAAAATTCGCTTAGGACGTATAGTTTGTCATACTGGACCATCCTACCAAGTTTTAAGTTATTCCCATTTACGGTTTCTGAGAAAAGCTTGACGGAAATTCGTACGGACGGACGGACATGAGTAAAACTTAATGCCCCCCGACATGTCGTCGCGGGGGCATAAAAATAAAATTTGTCCGCCTGCTCCATATTTTGGAGACATTTGGATGTGAAACTAGTAATTATTTTATTATTGCCTTAAGACACATAAACATATTCAACATTTTATCATAAATACAGTATCTGCATTGCAATAAATGTCACACAACAACAATGACCTAAATTATGACCTACTTCACTTCCACTGCCCAGGATTGCGTTATACATGTTCTTGGTATACTTGGAATAAGGTTTCAGTCCAACATTCTGTTTGTGGCACTGTAAACAGGCCTGAAAAAACAATGTCAGTATGTTTATATGATATTAAAATGAAATACAATGTATAAAGAGAACTTGACCAATATAGGTCATTTTCAAAAAAAGAAGGAATGAGGTACATGTTCCAAAGAGACATTCAAATGTAAATAAAAAGCTTTGCTAAGCGCAGCATTATTGTGACGACCGCAACACGTTGAACCCTGTACATTTTAGGCCCAATATGGATAGTCAATTGCTCTGGACACATGCAGCCCTTTTGGGCCCCTTATTTTGAAACAAATAAAGAAAGAATGTGTCCATGGGACACGGATGCCCACGCTGGCCTCAAATAAAAAGTTGAAGTCCGAAAGGTCTGAAAGTCCCTTAGGACGCATAGTTAATCATACTTAACCATCCTACCAAGTTTCAAACCATTCCCATGTACGGTTTCTGAGAAAAGCTTGACGGAAATTTTCATGTCAATTTTGGTATCGGTCCAGCCCCAAACAGGAAGTAGATGTCCGACAGGTATAAATTTCGCTTAGGACATATAGTTTGTCATGCTGAACCATCCTACAAAGTTTCAAGTCATTCCCATTTACAGTTTCTGAGAAAAGCTTGACGGAAATTTTCATGTCGATTTTGGTATCGATCCAGCCCCAAACAGGAAGTAGATGTCCGACAGGTCTAAAATTCGCTTAGGACATATAGTTTGTCATACTGAACCATCCTACCAAGTTTCAAGTCATTCCCATTTACGGCTTCTGAGAAAAGCTTGACGGAAATTCGTGCGGACATACGGACGGACATGAGTAAAACTTAATGCCCCCGACATGTCGTGGCGGGGGCATAAAAAGGGGAACCCCCAAAATCAATCCCATTCACCCTCTTATGGTAAGGAACATTATTGCCAAAGTACAAAGCAATCAGATGACTAGAACTAAAGTTATCATGGCAACAAACATAAAAGTAGCATTTTTGGCCCCTATTTTCAAAACCAAAACAGGAGGGACCCCCAAAATCAATCCCATCCATCCTTTAATAGTAAGGAATATTATTGTGAAATTTCATTGCATTCGGATTACTAGAACTAAAGTTATTGTGTATACACTAAAGTTAACAGACAACGACAACGACGACGACAGCATCATACCATTATACGTCCTCAAATTTTTTGCAGTCGTATAAAAACGGACAATCATAAAGTTATTTTTAAAATATTTTCACTTTTATGTATATATATTTATACATATCCTGTGTTTATAAGAATAATATCATCAGTCATGTTTCCATTATCTCAAAATGTAAATTTTGAAAGCATATGTACTGTAAAAACTACAAGTTAAATTAAACAAGAACAGATTCCAGGTCCCCTGCCCGTTGAACGTTATATTGTTGAAGGGGCATAACTCCAATTATAATGTGTTATTAGATAGAAATTGTTGAATTTCTAAAAATTGTACCCCGATTACCGGTAGTTTCTAAGAAAAGTGTTACGAAAAATTTACCATTGAGCCTATGGGAGTAAAAAGTCGTTAAACAGGAAGTAGATGTCAGACTGACCTGAAAATCACTTACACCTTAGGGGACCCCTATAGGAGTCTGCATACAAAATTTCAGAACCCTAGGATTAGTAGTTACTGAGAAAAGTGTTACGAAAAAAAAGTGTGACGGACGCACGGACGGACACCGGCATTTCCAAGTCCCCGCTCCGCGTTGCGGCGGGGGACAATAAAATTTTAAAAAGTTGTTAAGTAAATGTTTTCAACAAAAACATGTTTCTGGTCTTGCTGGCCAGACTAAACTTTTTGAACACTTTTGTTCAGTTTTATACAAATTTTCAGTGGGGACATCATTCAACCTCACTCACAAGGACCTTGGAGAAATTAACAGGTACTTTACAACACAGTATCAATACCTCAATAAGCTGTGATGTTTCAGGGATCTGTTGACCTGTTTCATCACACATGGCACAGAGAACATATTCCAAGTCTGGGCTGATATTGACAGGCTGGAATATAAGGTTGAAGTTACTAGGGTAAAACAATTGATTATACAAGGAAAACTGTCTAAACCAAACCCCTTTGATACCAGAAACTTTGTTTGGAATAGACAGGTTTTAGATTTATACATGTCACAATATGACGTCATTGCAACGTCATAATTGCAGAAAACTTTAAAATTGGGTTTTTTAGTAACAAGCAATTATTCTAGACTAAACTAGCCACCATAGACTTATCTGAAATATGAATTTGAAAATATGACCTGATTTAGGCCAAAAATGGCAGTTTGTGAACCTACATGTGGACTCCTTTGAAATTGCATGAAAATATAACACACATAAAGGGCATTTTACACACATGTAGTTTAGATAGGCTGAAATAAAAGAAGGCTGAATTCTCATATTCGACATAAATAAAGTACAAATACAAACTATATAAGGACAAAAACTGTTGAATTATTATATATCGGTACTGTTCATGTACATGCATTGTAATAGTTTATCAGGATGATTTTTAGCAAAAGGCACATGTGTATCATGTACATGAGTGATAAAACATGAAGAACAATAATTGTTGCAATCATGAGCTAGATTTTTGTAATGAAGTACATTATACATGCATCATTATCTTAATTTTAACAACGTGTGTTATCATAATTTATTTGACCTTATAAAAATACTTTATAAATCTGGTCAAAAGAGAACTTTATATACACGTTAGTATTGTTAGTACAAGATAAATGTATACATGTACATTTATCTTGTACTAACAATACTAACGTGTATATAAAGTTCTCTTTTGACCAGATTAACCCCATAAAATCAATGACACCTACACGACTATATATTAGATAGATACATGTAGACTTAGTTCTTACCAGATGAAAGGCTTTTATACCCATCATATAGATAAAGCATACATAAAAGGAATTAATGGAATTTTATGAAACTTTATAGGGATCAACCTTTTGTATGTATCTATTAAAATTCTGTTTTCCTTAAAACCCAACTGACATTCAAGAGAAAATTGACGCCTGGAATTGAGATTCATCAATATTTCATTCCGCTGTATATATAATTTCAATTTCCTTTTAATTTCAATTCTTTAAAGAGATTCTAAAATTTGTATAATGGATTCACTGTAAGCTTAGAAAAGATTTTTTTTCTTTATGGCCTGATCAATATATGAATTTAAATGATTATACAGTATATTGTTTGTCCCGTGGCATAAAATACGAGTATGAGAAGCTTATAATTATAAAGGATGAATTCTTTTAAAGATTTTCATTTTATGGAGCTTTCTGAAGATTTTTATAAGAATACACCATATAATTTTACATCAACTAGTTATATGCTATCCCTGAATGCTATAAACAATTGATGTAAAATCAATGGCACTTTTCATACTATGACCATGTAAAATTATCATCTGTTCAGACAAAAATTTCATCTTATAAAATTTGTTGTCTCAAATTCTTAGACAAACTTATACACGTACAATGTATGTCAAGGCTTATAATAGTTCTTAGTTTTTTTTTTCAGTTTCAATATAATCAAAATTGATAATGAGCCCTTATTGCGTAACTTTTTTATACAATGCAATACACCTTTAACTTTATACATGTATATGGGATGGACCATTTAACTTGAAAGGGGGGGCTTGTTTTTTTGTTTTGATCAGAATTTTTTTTCCGCGGACAAACTATTTATATTTCGAAGGCATCGCGACAGAATATTTTTTTTCATTATCAGCATTATTTTATATAGCAGATATCCTTCTTCAGAATATTTTTTTTCTTACCCTCAGCTGCCAAAATATTTTTTTCATAAAAAATAATTTTCAGAATTTTTTTTTTTTGGAAAAAACCAAGGCCCCCCCTTTCAAGTTAAATAGTCCGCAAGATTTTTTAACCTAAAATGCAACAAATTTACTTGATTCAATTATCTAAAAGCCGACAATTGCAAGTAAAAAATCACACAATCTACAAATTATAACAGCAAACATTTCAATTAGCAGGGAACTGATAGAAAAGATTTGACATTATATAAGTTAACTCAACTGAGTGTTATATATGATGTCCCAATCATTGCGACACAAAAGTCTGCTTAATTCTCCTACGGACTGGTATAATTACTTTAGAATCATTGATTAAACACAGAATCTTTCCAGTTTGTTTAAGTTCTTATCTCTTAATGCCAGCTTAGATTTTTTACAATCCATGCCCATTTATAACAGAAATGTATATACTGAGGTATAAAGCGACATTTCTTTTAAAATACACTCTCTTGTTTTACATCAGTCTAGAAACAAAGATAAAACAAGAGGCTCCCAGGAGCCTGGATCGCTCACCTGGTCTTGATGTCGACCCTATAAAAACTTTTCTAGAGCTAAATGAGATGAACATTTAAGCAAGTAACAGCTTTTCTCCATCTATTATAGTTTCATTCTGTAGCCATAGGCCCAAATCATGAAAAAAATGTTATTTTAGGGGCCGAAACCCCTATAAGGGGACATCTGACAACTTTGACCCTATGGAGACTTTTGTACAGCTAAATAAGCTGATCATTTAAGCAAGCAACAGCTTCTCTCTATCTGCTATAGTTTTCATTCCATAGGCCAAAAATATGAAAAAATGTTATTTTAGGGGCTGTAACCCCTTTAAGGGGTCATCTGACAACTTCGACCCTTTTGAGACTTTTGTAGGGCTAAATAAGCTGAACATTTAAGCAAGCAACAACTTTTCTCTATCTGTCATAGTTTGCATTCTATTAGCCAAAAACATGAAAAAATGCTATTTTTCACCTTTAAGGGGCCATAACTCCTATAAGGGGTCATCTGACAACTTCGACTCAATGAAGACTTTTGTACAGCTTTTGATGCTGAAGCAGTAGCGTGGCATCAGATTTCATCTATTTCCAGGGATTGGGAAGGCCACGCGCCATGCGCAATTTGCGCTTTTGTGCTTAAAATGGCGCACTGAAGTACAAAAGGGACGGGCCGTAGTGCGCATTCTAAATATCGGCGTCTATCACACTTAAGAATAAAAGTTTGAATTCCCCTTATCTAAAAATAGAGTACTTTAAATTATCGTCCAATCGAAATTTGTTATGAAAATAAAGCTTTAAATAGTCGTCCAATCAAATGGCTTATTGACATACGAATCTGATCGAAGTGGACTATTAATTAACCAAACTGCTAATAGATTTGAAGTTTCCGACGCTTAAAATTTAAAATAATCTATAAAATACTAATAGATTACAGTAGAATTATCCATACATGTACGATATTTTTTTTAAAATCTCCGGTCGTGTTGAGTGCTTTTGGCGAGATCGAGATCAATAATAAAAAAACTCTGTTTTGCAAATTTATCATTAAATCAATAATAATTTATCTTGAATAAAAATATCAAGAAGGTAACTTAGGTAAAAGAATGTCCGTGAATACTACTGCTGGCCGTAACGGCCGTTTTAACATAAAATTAACTATTGCCGTAA
Source organism: Arcuatula senhousia (assembly GCA_963971305.1). NCBI lineage: Eukaryota > Metazoa > Mollusca > Bivalvia > Mytilida > Mytilidae > Arcuatula > Arcuatula senhousia. The sequence continues at coordinate 63,393,489 of OZ020307.1, forward strand.
TTTCTTTGCTTTCCTGACCCGAGAAAGATAATAATTAAAATTGAAGAGTTTACTTCCTAGTGATTTAAAGCCTAAAAAATTCAATATTTTGCTTTTACGTTTAAAAAATGGCCCTTTAAAGTTTGTCAATGGCCCCATAAAATCAAGAATGGCCCTTTGGATTGTTGTAAGATGGGGCCATTGTCCCATTGTAAAAAAATCCTTCCCAATCACTGTATTTCTTATACTTTTTGATTTACAAGCCAAAAACAGTAGTCTGACCCCCCTGGTCTATTTTTAGTAACAGCGGCCATGTTGTTTAAACGGCGGTCACCATTTGTGCAATCTTGGTAGAGGACATCCCACAGATGAAGTGTGCAAAGTTTCAAAGCAATCCCTTCAGTCGTTTCAGAGGAGAAGATTTTTAAAGAAAAGTTAACGACGATGACGACAGACGACGACGACGGACGCCAAGTGATGGCAATAGCTCACATGGACCTTCGGTCCAGGTGAGCTAAAAAGATGTTTATTCTGCAATTTCATTTTTTTTCAAGAATAAACTTCATAGGTCAATAAAACACAAAACAAGACTGCAACATAGTGTAAATTTTGTATTTATTGGGCAAAAAAAAATAAAAAATAAAAAATAGAAATCTGGAAACTATAAATTATAAACTGTTAAACAACTGTCAGACTGACAAACCCTTATAAAATCATAAGCTTATGTATACATTGTATATGCTGGAAAAAACATGTCATAAATAATACAGTGTAATTAAATTTAATCGGACAACATAACTTTTCTTTTATAAATGAATTTATTTACTTATACTGTCAATGATTTCCTTTACCAAGTCAGGACCATTGTAAATTGTAATATACAATCTCTCTGGTATGTCTTTTCTTCTTGGATGCATATGAGATTGGTCATCCCAGTTTGATACACGTAGTTTTGCTGTTACCATTTTGAATACTTAAACTAAATAAATGATATACTGTAAACCAATTTATTTACGCTACTAGAACATTCCATGTTTCTTTGTCAGAGGGCAAATTTGCAGCTAATTATTTTCTGGATTCTTTTTGAAAAACAATTATATTAATATATATTATCAATTACAGCTTAAATGTGTCTGTGTTTTGGCTATTCAGCCTTCATTGGGAGTGGAAAAGTCCAGGTCAAGTTACACCATCTTGATTTCTTAATTATATTAATATTACTGTGAAAATTTTCATTTGCTTATTTCTGTTCCTAGCGTATATAAATGGCTCGTGAAAATGAGTTGGTATACACCATGTTCAACAGCTGATATACATACCATGCCTTTAGGGAGCCCATATTCTGCTGCTTGTACTAGGGCCTTTCCCAGGGAGAGAATTGTTACCTAAAATGTAAGATTTATCTTTAATGGTATCATATTCTAACCTTTGGGCAGTACTCTTACAACATATTAGAACTATAAAAAATGCTTGCGAAAAAAATGCTGTCATATTAAATGCCTTCAACTCTAAGAAGAAAATTAGATAATACAATTATCCCCCTAGTTGGTGTGTGACCCGGTGTTTTCTTTCCCCGAGAGAGTAAGGTCACCCGAGGGTGACCTTAGTTTTCGAGGGGAAAGAAATGCCAGGTCACATATCATCTAGGGTGATAACTGTTATATTATATCGAATATTTAATGAAACAATTCAATATTAAATTTCAAACATATTTCGGACATGTAAACCCTTTTCCATTGGAAAAACAACAGTCAATACAATGTTGAAGAAAAATCGTGGGGCTCGATCACGTGCAAATTCTCACGAGAGGGTGACCTTACCCTGCGACCCAATGATTACCGGTTGACCCAGCGAAATATCACATGCCACATGACAACGTCTAAGCGAATCAAAATAAAGATTTTTATATGAGTATATAATATATACATATACCATGTATATCAAGGTTTAATATGCATTATATGACCAATTATGGGCCAACAATATTTCTTAACAAATATTTTTGGTTTAGTTTAGTTTAGTTTTTTTTTTTCGTGGGGCTGGGGGGGGGGAGGGGGGGGGGCTTCTAAAGCAAAATCTAAACCCTGAACAAATCTCTACCTCAAGAAGAGTACTGACCAGTCCAGGAAGGATCTAAGATTTTATGACATTTTAATATGATAAGATAAGATAACTTTATTAAGTCCAATTATGGGCACAAGAGGGCATGATGACAATACATAACAATTACAATTAATTGATGATAGAAAACATGAAACATATAAGTATATGTTCTCCTCTAATATGTCTAAACCAATGGTACTTAATTTCTTTAAAATTTTTAATCTGTACCCCTTATACATGTAGTAAGGGAGTTTTAGCATTCACGAGAAAGAATGTGGACAGACAAAGAATTCAGCACCCTGGATAAAGGGCAATCAACTTGTTAATTTTACACATTAAAGATTATTAGTTATATATTTAGGAAAATAAAATTTTAAAAAAAGGGAACTCTCCCATCCCATTATCACTACAATTAAATCATCTTATTACTTCTCAGCTAAATAACTGATCAATAAGTGTTATAGCAATACACATAATGATTTTGCACCTTCGCAGCAGATAATATTTCCAGTATAGGATGAGTCACCTGAGAAACACACCTTAATTACTTCACTGCTGGATTTTGGCAAAAGTTTACAATAAACAGAACTAATAGAATATATCTGGCTTGAATGAGATAAACAGAACATGAGAAATGTCAGTGTTTTCAATCAGTTAGATAGAGATCAATTCAATAGAGGGAATGTTAAATATATTAACTAGAGGCCCCCTTACAACAGCTAAAGGTACCAGTACACAATAATCACCCTTAGATTGGATATTTTATGTCCAAAAAACATAGTTCTTTTTTAAAAAAGTACATACTGTGTGTGTTCTCTTCACTTTAAGATGTTGTGTTTGGTCTCAAACTGATGTGACAGTAATGAAGATTCTTAGTGAAATCCAAAAAAAAATCCAATTTCAATTGGAACAGGTGACGATTTTTTATTGTACAAAAGGGGGGATTTTTGCTTTTCAGAAGCTTTTGTGTTTAATCACCTCTGGGACCTCAGGAGTTTCACTTGTCATAAAAGTTTGGCATCCGTTAAAGGAGACTTTGTTATTAAGGTTTCATTATTATTCATGGGGTAGCCATTTCATGGATTTTGCGGCTGTCCATGACCCACAAAATTTGATACCCAACAAAAAGGAAATTAAACATAGATCAGTGTGTTGCAAACTTGAGGACCCCAAATTTAAGAATCTGTTGAACTAGGTAACTTTTTTTCATCAGACCATAAAAATAAAATAATCCACATTCATGACATTATTTGTTTACAATTGTAATATTTAGAAAGTGAATAAAATCATTTTTTTTACACAATGTTCATGATGTTTGAGCCAGTGCAATTTTCTTTTTTACTTAGATTTTCTTTTATTGAATAACAAGAGGCTCCAAGGAGCCTGAATCGATCACCTGGTCCTTAAGGTCATAAGTACATCTGACAATTCAACCCCATAGAGACTTTTGTAGAGCTAAACAAGCTGAAGGTTTAAACATGTAGCAGCTTATCTTTATCTGCAATAGTTTTTTATAAGGCAAAAACATGAAAACACGCTATATTTGACATTTTAAGGGCTATAACCCCTGTAAGGGGTCATCTGACATTTTGGACCCAATGGAGACTTGTTCAGAATGCAAATAGCAAAAGGTTTAAGCAAACAACAGCTTTTCTCTATCTGCAATAGTTTTCATTCTATAGACCAATAAAATCATGAAAATGTCGTTTTTGATCTTAAAAGGACCATACCCCTATTAGGAGTCATCTGACAACTTTGACCCAATGGAGACTATAGATGAGCTTTTTATGCTGAAGAAAGAAGGTTGCATCAAATTTCCATTATCTCTTAAACATTTTGATTTACAAGCCAAAAACAGTTACCTGACACCCCCATGTCTATTCCATGATTTTAGATGGATAAAAATTGAAACACAACTTTTTGTGCAGGACACCCTAAGGATCAATCATTATCCATGTTTCATTAAATTCTAATAAGTAGTTTTCAAGGAGAAGAATTTTGAAAAAATGTTAACAAACCAAGACAGACGACAACTTGGGACGCCAAGTGTCAGATGGCAATAGCTCACATGAACCTTCAGTCCAGATGAGCTAAAAAGTGAAATATCGGAAAATCAATTGTGTTCTCAGTCCTAAAGAAATCTGTACATATACCCACACCTTACGGTTTAAATGAAATTGAACATGTGCAAGATGTTCGTATATACATGTATATACATTGTAATTTGGGGAAAATTGTATATCAAATCTTTCCAAAAATGTTCAAACACTTCATCTTATCGTAGATTTAACATTACTAAAGGAGTTTAAATTTTACCCTTCTTACATGTGTACATGTAATTTGCATTTAATCAACAAACATTCTTGAAAACACAATACATGTACCAAAGGATATATTAACTTATGCTTTTAAGTTTTGCTAAGTAATACATGCATGTGGTTGTGTTATATATGATTAGGTAAACAGTACCTTGTTAACATGGTAAACATGGTAAATTAGCATGTACATGTACTTTTTGCATTAGCGGAGAGAAAATATGAAATTACAGTCATGGAGCCTTAAAATCTATCCTGGTCCAAACATTTACATGCAGTCACTTTGATATGGAATTTGGAGCAGGACAGGTCATCGACAAACTTAAAACACTTCTTACCTTATTCTTGACAGCTGTATCAAACTGGTTCTTTCTGTTTGTTTTATCTGTTGCTAGGACAACAGCACCAGTTGATGTGATGGCTATGGACCGTGGTGTAACAACGAAATGCATGACACCTGTTTGTCCATCATCTGTAAAAAAAGTAAACTTCCAAATATTACTACATTTTGTAGAATGGCAGTTTCAATGGAAGACGTAAATGTACAGGTGTATCACCTGCATCATAAAATATTAACAGGAGGTAGACGAATCAGGGGCATAAAATTGCTTTACCCCATATAGTACTACAGGAAGAAGCTCATGCCAAATATCAACAGGCCATGATGTAATTTTTTACTGATACCACAAGACAACAGATGCAGAACACCACAGGTCAGGAAGACAGATGGTGCCAAAGTGACCCCTTTATGTTGCTTTGCAACATGTGGCAGGTGACATTAAAATGGAAATATGGACATTTAATGCAACATTTATATTGCTCTTATTATCAAGCATGTACATGTACTATAAGTGAAAAATAGAAAATAAACTGTTAACACAGAGACATGTCTCGCCTGTCGCAACTGGACACTGTATAAAATGAAGTAAAAATCCTCCTTAAACTGATCTTAACTGATGCTTAAGCAGCTGCATACCAAATATAAATGGTGAACCATAACTGCTTTAATAAAACACTCATGACATAAGTAAAAAGTTAAAAAGTGTATAATCTCAAAGTCAGTAGACTGTGACTGCAGGATCATACAGATAAAATACTTTTGAAATTGATCTGTACTGATACTAATGCAAGTGCATACCCAATATCAATGATGTACCATAACTGCTTCATGTTAAACAGATGTAAGAAAAAAGGTTAACCTCGGCCAAATCAGTGTAAAATTTCAAAGTCAGTAGACCGTGACTGCAGAAGCATACAGATAAAATGCTTTTGAAATTGATCTGTACTAATGCTAATGCAAGTGCATACCCAATACCAATGGTGAACCATAACTCCTTCATGTAAAACAGACTTAAGAAAAAAGGTTAACCTCGGCCAAATCAGTGTAAAATTTCAAAGTCAGTAGACCGTGACTGCAGGAGCATACAGGTGAAATCCTTTTAAAACTGATCTGTACTGATGCTGATGCAACTGCATACCCAATATCAATGGTGTAACATAACTGCTTCATGTTAAACAGACTTAAGAAAAAAGGTTAACCTCAGCCAAATCAGTGTAAAATTTCAAAGTCAGTAGACCGTGACTGCAGGAGCATACAGGTGAAATCCTTTTAAAACTGATCTGTACTGATGCTGATGCAACTGCATAATAAATATCAATGGTGTAACATAACTAGTTCACACAAAACAGACTTAAGCAAAAACTTTAACCAATTGTGGACGCCGCCGCCGCCGTCGCCGTCGGAAACACCATACCTAAGTCTCGCCTTTTGCGACATTCGTCGCAGGCGAGACAAAAACTAGATAATGTGTCTATGAGCCACAGGATGGCCCTCCCGTTCTTGAAATATCATTGACCCTCAATGTGTATTACCTGGGATATGGACCTTTACCAAGAAATTGATCAAAAGTGTTCACGTGTAAAATATAGGTGGTTGTGACCTTATTTCTAGTGGGTGGTGCCATGTTTAACCAAGACTCATCGAGTAGTGAAATATTATTGACCCCTAACATGTAGTATTCAAGATATGGACCTTAACCAAGAACTTCACCAAGGTCATTCATGCCTAAAATATAGGTCACAGTGACCTAATTTCTAGTGGGTGGTGTCACCTTACCTAACACACATCTAGTAGTGAAATATCATTGACCCCCAACATCTAGTATCTAAGTTATGGACCTTAACCAAGAACTTAACCGAAGTCGTTCATGCAAAAAAAATATAGGTCACAGTGACCTAATTTCTAGTTGGTAGTGTCATGTTACCCAAGACACATCTAGTGGTGAAATACCATTGACCATCAACATGTAGTATCTGAGATATGGACCTTAACCAAGAACTTAACTGAAGTCATTCATGCGTAAAATATAGGTCACAGTGACCTAATCTCTAGTGGGTGGTGTCACCTAACCTAACACACATCTAGTAGTGAAATATCATTGACCCCCAACATCTAGTATCCAAGTTATGGACCTCAATCAAGAACTTAATTGAAGTTGTTCATGCATAAAATATACATGTGTAGGTCACAGTGACCTGATTTCTAGTGGGTGGTGTCACCTTACCTAACACACATCTAGTAGTGAAATATCATTGATCCCCAACATCTTGTATCCAAGTTATGGACCTTAACCAAGAACTTAACCGAAGTCGTTCATGCATAAAATATAGGTCACAGTGACCTAATTTCTAGTGGGTGGTGTAGCCCTACCCAAGACCCATCTGGTGGTGAAATATCATTGACCCCAAACATCTAGTATCCGAGTAATGGACCTTAACCAAAGTGTTACGGACGTACGTACGGACGGACGGACAAGGGTAAAACTATATGTCCGGTCCACATACGTGGTCGGGCCATAAAAATTATTCCAGTAAATATAAAAGTCTTTACAAGACTGGACTGCATGTATATGTTATGTACAAGTTGTAACATGTACAGAAATATTGTACAGGTTAAGAAAATTTTTGACATATGCTGCTTTCATCAAGGAATTCCATGAAATTTGATGGCTGACTCTAATAATAATCTGAATGGCATAGTCAACTTCAAGTCACCAAATTTTGTAGAAAATCACATTATTTAAGTTCCATATGCCGCTATGAAAAACCTCTTTTGCAAAATGAAAAAATCAAATTTTAAAATCTGATTGTGTCATTATCTTCAGGTGTAAACAGCTAATTTTTATTGCATTAGATAGCCATTGATACACATTTCTTGAAACAGTTGTTTGATCATTTTATTCAATCGTATCTAATAATATTCAGGGTATGTTATTTTTGTCATACATGTAACTTGTACAATATTTCTGTACATGTTGTAACTTGTACAAAATTGTAACTTGTACACAACATACATGTATATATACATTGTATTAACAATCATGACTAGGCCAAAGCAAAAAACATGTTAACTGAATTTGATTGTCTTAGAAATTTAAACTCATGAGTGTCAAGAGTAATTTTCATTATCAGAATATAGATCATGTAGCACTCAAAATTCTTTGCCAGCAAATGGTAGGATCTACTAAAAAATGTACATGCTTGAAAATTGCATCTTGATGATTATGATGAAGATAAGTTGGCAAATGGTTACCCTTGGCTTGGGATGATGTACATTTGTATAAATCCTTATCAAGCCTTTTCTGCAAATGTGTAACAGCCTGTGGTTACCCTTGGCTTTGGATGTCAGATGCATAAATCCTTATCTAGCCTTTTCTGTAAATGCGTAAGAGCCTGGGGTTACCCTTGGCTTGGGATGATGTATAAATCTTTATCTAGCCTTTTCTGTAAATGTGTAACAGCCTGTGGTTACCCTTGGCTTTGGATGTCAGATGCATAAATCCTTATCTAGCCTTTTCTGTAAATGCGTAAGAGCCTGGGGTTACCCTTGGCTTGGGATGATGTATAAATCCTTATTTAGCCTTTTCTGTTAATGTGAAGAGCTTGGGGTTACCCTTGGCTTGGGAAGATGTATAAATCCTTATCTAGCCTTTTTCTGTAAATGCGCAAGAGCCTGAGGTTACCCTTGGCTTAGGATGATGTATACATGTAAATCCTTACATGTATCTATCCTTTTCTGTAAATGAGTAAGAGCCTGTGTTATCCTTGGCTTGGGATGATGGAGAAAGCCTTATCTAGCCTTTTCTATAAATGCATAAGGGCCTTGGGTTACAAATGTACCTTTGGCTTGGGAAGATGTATGAATCTTTATCTATCCTTTTCTGTAAATGCATAAGAGCCTGGGGTTACCCTTGGCTTTGGATGATGCATAAATCCTTACCTAGCCTTTTCTGTAAATGTGACGAGCTTGGGGTTACCCTTGGCTTGGGAAGATGTTTAAATCCTTACCTATCCTTTTCTGTAAATGCGTAAGAGCCTGGGGTTACCCTTGGCTTGGGGAGATGTATAAATCCTTATCTATCCTTTTCCGTAAATGCGTAAGAGCCTGGGGTTACCCTTGGCTTGGGAAGATGTATAAATCCTTACCTATCCTTTTCTGTAAATGTGTAAGAACCTGGGGTTACCCTTGGCTTGGGATGATGTATAAATCCTTAACTAACCTTTTCTGTAAGTGAGTAAAAGCTTGGGGTTACCCTTGGCTTGGGATGATGTATAAATCCTTACCTAGCCTTTTCTGTAAATGTGTAAGAGCCTGGGGTTCCCCTTGCCTTGGGATGATGTATAAATCCTTACCTAGCCTTTTCTGTAAATGTGTAAGAGCCTGGGGTTACCCTTGGCTGGTGATGATGTATAAATCCTTAACTAACCTTTTCTGAAAGTGCGTGAAAGCTTGGGGTTACCCTTGGCTTGGGATGATGTATAAATACTTAACTAACCTTTTCTGTAAGTGCGTGAAAGCTTGGGGTTACCCTTGGCTTGGGATGATGTATAAATCCTTACCTAGCCTTTTCTGTAAATGCGTAAGAGCCTGGGGTTACCCTTGGCTTGGGATGATGTATAAATCCTTACCTAGCCTTTTCTGTAAATGCGTAAGAGCCTGGTGAAGAACACTCCATATCTCTTCTTCTAAGAGTGGACTTCCACGGTACTCCAGCACTTCACCTAAAGTTACGGTGAGCTCAGCTGTAGGCATTTTATTCTGAAAATAATAAAACATACATGTAAATCAACATACAAGGTTTGTACTTTGATTTCAAGAAGTACATGTATATATATTTTGAGAGACAACAGAATTTATAGCTGTGAAAACGTAGCCTTTGAGGTTGCTGGTTTAAAAAAAAATCCAAAGAAAAAAAGCAACCTCAAGAACTACGTTTTCGCTGAGAAAATCATATCGAAGAGAATCGAATCATCCTATTTAACATATGAAATGACTGAAAATAACAGTGTCGTTCTTGTGAAGATCTAGGATCCTCTCGATTAAACTTTGGTGCTTCTACAGTATAACATAACATAACATATCTTTTATTTCCAATCAGGAGCCCACTGGGAGCAAGGAGAGTTGTACATATAGAGGAAAAGAACATAATTGATAGATTATACATAAAATAATTATAGCGAGCACAGCTCGCAAGCGGGCACAAAGTGCCCGCTCGAGGGGAGAGCTCTACGGTATTTGTTCCCGCGAGAAATTTGCCTAATGCTGATATTGATTTTTCATGGTCCGGAAAGGCTCTCAAATTTTACAGGTACGGCGTGAATTTGAAAATAATTACCCATTTTGCTAGTCGCATTCCAAAAATTATCTATGTAATAATGTATAAAGAGAAAAATATTCGGATGACGATGAGTTGCTACATTTTTTTGTAGTAACCAAATTCAATCAATTTTTTCTTGCTTTTCTATTTAACGTTCAATCGCCCCAAGCATCTCGTCCCAAATTGAACGTTCTAGAAAATGAACCAAAACAAAAAATAAACTACGATGATGACTGCATCGATTCGAAATAAAATCTTTTTTATTCGTTCATTAAACAATATTAACAATGGCACTAAACATGTTAACATTACATTTATTTTACAGAATTATGCTGTGCTCGCATTTAGGCAATGCCTATTTCATATTACAACAGACAACATGGTGATACAATCAACTAAGATGTTAAAATATAAAAGTATCTTAGATAGCTGAATTTCTCATACATTGTTTGATATTATTTTCGAAGCGTTTTATTTATTACAAAATGTATTTTGTTTATAATTTAACAAAATCTGAAGGATGGTGAAAAATGAAAAATTAAACACCACGCGAACAGACTGATAATTTTCACAATAAACAATTCCTTATCGAGAGTTATTGGCCAGCGGGCATCCTGTTAAAACAGGAAATTGACCAATTTCAAACTGTTAATTTGTTGACCTGAATTTATCAAATTACCTTCAAATTTCACCTGAATTTTCTCAAATCATTTTGAAATTTAACAGTACTAAATAATATACTACATGTATAAGGTACATGTAAGATTTGATAAGAATTGTATTAGATTTCCAAGAGGTCTATTTCTAAGTTTGAATTTGGAAAAAAATGTACAATTGACTTTAAACTGTTCCTTTGAAAAAATGTGTGGTAAAAATGAAAAGAAAAATAGTCTAAACAAAGCAGCAAAATATACGTATATACGCTTTCCAACAATCATGACATTATGTAAATCATATATGTATGTACATGTACGATTCATTATGAAAATGTTACTCGCTTGTAATGCAAGTGCCTACTTCAACAGGCTGAATCTGAATTTACAAATTAGCGCGGAGACACTGTTATTTTGGATTTATCGTGGAAACCAACCCTTTAATTATTGTCTCAGGTTTTTGCAGCTACAGAATTCACTGAACATGCTGAAAGGCAACTCCAACTACATGCATGCATGGGTGTTTGTCCAAGTTTATTACCAATCTAAACAAAGCATGTTCTTAAAAACATTATTGAATTGTGATGAAACTAGACTGGGGTTGTAAACAAAGGGGGTGTCACAGCCCCCGCCCCCAGTACCGAATACCGTTTAAACTAGAGGCTCCCAGGAGCCTGAATTGCTCACCTGGTCATTAAGGCATAATTGTTTCTTCTTTAATGGGTCAAGTCCCAACTTAGACACAACGGAGACTTTCCTGAGGCTAAATGAGCTGAACATTAAAGCAAGCCCCACCTTTTCTCTATCTGCAATAGTTTTCATTCAATAGGGCAAAAAAACATGAAAAAACGCTATTTTTGACCTAAAAAGGGCCATTACTCCTATAACAGCTTATCTGACAACTTCATCCCTATTGAGACTTTTGTAAAGCTTAATGAGCTAAACATTTAAGCAAGCAACACCTTTTCTCTATCTGCAATAGTTTTCATTCTTTAGGGCAAAAACATGAAAAAACGCTATTTTTGACCTCAATAGGGCCATAACCCCTATTAGGGGTCATCAGACAACTTGGACCGAATGGAGACTTTTGTAGAGCTTAATGAGCTGAACATTTTAGCAGGCAACAGCTTTTCTCTATCTGCAATAGTTTTCATTCTTTAGGGCAAAAACATGAAAAACGCTATTTTTGACCTTATAAGGGCCATAACCCCAATTAGGGGTCATCTGACAACTTCGACCCAATGGAGACTTTTGTAGAGCTTGATGAGCTGAACATTTTAGCAGGCAACAGCTTTTCTCTATCTGCAATAGTTTTCATTCTATAGGGCAAAAACATGAAAAAACGCTATTTTTGACCTTAAAAGGGCCATAACCCCTATTAGGGGTCATCTAACAACTTTGACCCAATGGAGACTTTTGTAGAGCTTAATGAGCTGAACATTTAAGCAGGCAACAGCTTTTCTCTATCTGCAATAGTTTTCATTCTATAGGGCAAAAACATGAAAAAACGCTATTTTTGACCTTAAAAGGGCCATAACCCCTAAAAGGGGTCATCTGACAACTTCGACCCAATGGAGACTTTTGTAGAGCTTTTGATTCTGAAGAGCCTAAGATCCTTCAGATTTTTTCTATCTGTTCTAGTTTTCAAGTTATAAGTCTTTGAATGTGATTTTACCCTATGTTCTATTTTTAGTAACAGCGGCCATGTTTGTTATCAAATCATAAAGCCGAACACAATTTTTAAACATCATGCCCTAATTAATACTTGGACCAAGTTTTGAAAACTTCCATTCAGTGGTTTCAGAGAAGAAGATTTTTGAAAAAGTAACGGACGGACGACGGACGACAGACGACGGACGACGGACGGACGACGGACGGATGGCGATGACAATAGCTCACTTGACCCTTCGGGTCAGGTGAGCTAAAAAGGACAGAATACCGTTACTGGAATACAGAATACTCTAAAGATCATGGCATACGCATACCAAAAGCCTAAAAATTTGGAACATCGTGTACCACATCTAGTCCTTGGCGTACCGAATACCCTTTATAAAGCATGGAATACAGCGTACCAAAAGGGCTATGACATGCTCAACAAACACACTGCCACTGTGAGTGACTGGCCATTCAGACCGGCAGCAGACGCCATACTGTTCTGGATCACAGGATGCGGACCTCGTATGCATGTCTCATAGTAATTTATATAAATGTACATGTGTAGAGTAAACCAAATTTAAAGGTTACAACACAATGAAACATGCAGTTGTTCCATACAAGATAAAATTATTGTTAGAAAAATCTGTAAACTTGTCAAATAAGCCAGTGCCATGCAGAGAACATAGATATTTTGCCTGAAATCAAGTAAAATCTGCAAATATCCATTCATTTTGAGTGCACACCTGTTGAACTTCTAGTTCTACCGACCGCGAAGTCATTTTTATATGACCCGCTTCAAACAAAAAATATTTATTCTATGACAATTGATCTTACCAGTTTACATATAACTGAAATATTAGAATAATTTTATGACTCTAAAAAGTCATCGAAAAGTTTTTTAAGCACAGAAGATTTTCGCCGCCATTGCCTGTCAGTCCTAATTTGTTGATGTTTGTTTCTGCGATTTTGATTGGTTTAAAGTTGATGAATATCACTGTCAAGATCAGGTAACTCGAATTTATCATTTTAGCGGGAAAATACAAAGTGCTTTCGACGACGTCCGAAATTTTTTCCTGGCGGTGATCTCTCAGACGTCCGCTCTTTGCACATCATATGTAACATGAATTTGATATTTCACCCAAAAAATAATCAACCTTCACCTATAACGAGTTTTGAATCAAAATTCAACAGTTTTATGACTCTAAAAGTGACATTAAAAAAAAACATGCATAAGGTTTCTTTGATTGTAATGTACATGGTGGATATCTTCGGTGCTGGCTTTAGCTTTTGGCTTCAATGATTATGTTGGAACTTTTGGGGACTGGGTAGAGTTCGTCATTCGAAAGTTGGTTTTCAGCCGTTACCAAATTATTTGATGTAAATATTGCTGATGGCAGGCCAAGTTACTTCTTGAAATATGCATTAACTGCATAAAGAAATTACAAGTTTTATTGAAATCGACTTTAGTTCGCTGTATTATCAATGAAATTTAAAGTTAAAACCCTATAACCTATAACCTCAATAATCGACCCTAGTATAAAAATGTCCGGGGAGACAAAATAGACATAAATAAAGTTATACAAGGCATGCCATTTCGATACAATGATATTAATTTCTGATCTAGATATGATAATGACAGTTATAATTAATATAAATGAATAGAAATACATGTATAATGCCTATAATGCAAAATATTTTTTAAAGATGTGAAAAGCTATTGGACTGTGCACAGTATTACTTGATCAAAGCTCAATAAAAGTGAAAACCGATCCCTCAGATACATTTATACTGACTGTAAATTTAAATAAATAAAAATAAAAACAATGAAAGGCGTTGATTAAATTCCACCGATATATATAAGTTCATTATCTGACAGTCGAAATTTACACAAAGATGATGCTAATGCCAATAGAAACTGCATCTTTTTAAGATTGCGGTCATCATGATAACTTTAACAATCATTTCGTTATAACCTTATTTCATGTCTTCAACTTTCGGCTTTAAGTCCATAAGAAAATGCGTCTAAAAAGAACTAGACAATAATAAGACATAAAGATGATAGGTACAACACCCATTTAACCTAAAAACTCTCAGAATTGCAATTGAATAGAAAATAATGAGATGTGGAATAAATGCATACGCGACACATCCCACGAACTTCAAACAGGCTTTATCATCTATATATTCTACGTAATGCATATTCTTTATTGAGTACTACCGATTATATTTGTTTCTTTAAAATGGTTATTCTCAATTAATCATTAATAATGATAACTCTTTTCAGATTGATTTTATTGTAAAGATGTTGCGAGAATGATTTTCAAATCTTAACCACTCCTAGAAACACGCGTGGTGGGTTCAATACTTTTATTACTGCTATAGATATAGGCGCATTGAGTCTATTTTGTTTTCTTATAACCACTAAGGATTTTTCATATTCAATTTTCGAACGAGCTTTAGAACAATTGCTAAGGCGAAAAATAATTTCACTTGATACGCGCCTGTCTGGAAGAGATTATTCAGATCGAAAAGATATATATCGAAAATAGTATATATACATTACTGAACCAAGTATACGCGTGTTCAGATGCATAAGTTTTGATCTATGAAGAGATATATCCTTCAGAGAAGGTGTTGATTTCAGATTGAAGCATTTAACAAGTATCAGTTTTTATGACGCATTTAAATATGCATTGACATTGCTGACAAAGCGTCGTGAAACACGAATAACCAGATAGAACATTATGATGGTAAATACCATGACTGTGGGGAATACAACGATCAAAGTCATGCTGCAACAGTTTATCAGGTTATCAAAGCTAGAATTTTACAAGGTAGAAAAGATTTCTGATGATTTGTTTTAACTTTTAGTGCTAAGAGGTTTTTAATTTGTTTGATTAATCAATATATGTATCTGTACGGCGCGAAAAAGAGAAAAAAGAACGTTGTCCCCACAAATGCACAATATAGTTTTCCATTTCATGAAATTACGGGACAAATGTTGTTGATGACCTGGGTGTCAAGAAATGGTACAAAGCCATTCAGGGAATTTATTGCCAACCTTTCACTAAGCTATTTCGTTGTTTTATTCTAAGACTTACTTTATAGTTGTTTTGTCTGTGAATGCATGTAAATGGTTTTCTCATTTTAAAATGAAATTGCTAACACCAATTTTGTATTTTGTCTGTGAATGCATGTGAATGGTTTTCTCATTTTAAAATGAAATTTCTATCACCAATTTTGTATCAAAGCTGTTATACACCGAAAAGACAGTCGTCTTAATATATTTAGTTGTACTTTTTTTCAAAACTTCGATGGCTTGAATTTTTTCTTTTATTGGTTGTCTTTGGTTGTAAAATAAAAAACAAAACAAAAAACAAATACCACCCCCCAATCCATTTCAAGTGTTTTCAAACATGAAGTAACATTGACTATCTGAATGTATGCCTTTACTGTCCACAACAATGAGCAAGAATATTCTGTTTTTAGGGAGTACACTGTCACATATTTTTAGCAGAGACAGTGTTGCTATGCGTTTCTATACGAAACAAAAGCTCACACTTGAATACCGGTATTTTGGATTAGTTTTATCGACTGAAACTTTTTTCAGGGAATACATCATCTTAATTTGTTTTGTTTGCATTAAAAAACTTTATTTTTTCTTCTTTTTTTTTGTACTTATGAAAACCAGCATAAAACCAAATTTGATAAACAACATTTTGTACAAGTGGTCCACATGCCAGGTGATCGGCTTGTTTGACATGAATTTACCAATCTCTTTTATTTTTTGTTTGATTGTCTAAATTCAAAATTGATAAGAACACAAGGTTTCTTTTCTTGGTTTTGGCTGCCTTGTCTGAGTTTTTGTGGTTACTGATGCATTTCTCTTTCGAGTTTCTAAGTTTTGATTCAAATGCTGCTAATAAGAATTTATTCCTTATAATACGCATATATCGATCGCATAACCAAATTCACTGGTTTTTAGCCGGGGTAATCGCTAGCGATTAGCCACGGCTATAGCTACGATAGCCTTTCGGTTAGATGTCAAATGGTTTTTCCGGCGGTTCACCAAAAACCTATCAATTAAAATATCAATACACGCTTGCAATATAGCTCTTTTCCAGATCTGCTTTTTACGTCGCTTTACTCTCAATTATGTTAAAAACTTATTTATTTAGTTTTCAAATTTTATTTAAGCATGTAAGACACCTATCTGATGCGATAGCATAAAATGATTAATAAAAAATACAGAAGCGGATTGATATTTTGTTTATAGGAGTGTTCGTCGATCTCATTAGTGATGTCATATTCACTAATTTGCATCTCATTAAGTGTCAAACTGGATGGCAATACACAGTGCAATAAACAATCATCGATGGACAGGATAATTTACCCAGTCCCTATTAAGGTTCAAATCCTCATAACTTTTTTATTTGACCAGATAAAATGGTTCTGTAGTGTAAACTGTTCTTTGAATAAGAATTTATTCATATTGACCATAATTGATTTTGAAAATAAGGCCTAAATATAAATGTTATGTAAAAAACATTTCTGGACCAAGTAATTTTTCATTGAAAATTGTTAATCAACTAAATTTTCTATCTTTAGAACCACTGAATATATATTTATTTTCAAGATGCAAAACACAAACGATCTTTTTTCTGAAAATTGTAGAACAAAAAAAAACCCGCAATGTTTCAAGAGTTTGTTGAGGCAAATCGTTTTACACAAGAAATTAAGTTGTAGTGACCCAGCCAATTGTTACAAAGCTTTAATATGATGACTATATCCACTGCCTGGAGGAAGAACAGTGTTGTATTTGGTGTTTGTGGCCAAAAGGGGCTCAAATAATTGTTGTATTGACAAAACGGCTGTAGAACTTTAATTATTCATTCAATTTTGAAAATTCTTTATTATTGAATTCCTCATTACATAATAGTTTACATATATATTGCACCGTTACATTGCTACTGAGGACCAAAGACAGGCCACGCCTATAAAATCAACTTTTTAAGATTTTGGTTCGATTTTCAAAATCTTTCCTTTCATTGAAATCCTTTTTATTTTTTATTTTTTGCTACACATGAAAAATTTAAAATTTGTAGATTACCCCGGCTACCAGTACTTTCAGTACTTTGATTATACCCGTTTTGATATATTTTTTTCTTCATTGGGCCGAAAACAGATGTTGATGTACCCCCCCCCCCCCCCCGCCCCTCCTCAAGGGTAATCATATGCCTGGTCGCCAGACTAGTCTGACACGAATTTTCTAGCCTATTTTACTTTAATTGTTGAAATTTCTGATTGTGGATTTAATAAAAAAGGTTTACAACAGAGGGTTTCTTTTCTTGTTCTGCAAAAGTTCTATATATCCTCGGTGCAGCATTCGAATTCCTTGTTCGATCTTCAGTTTGGTACGAGAATTGTTTTCAATGCTGTTGGTTTTCGACCTCCCAATGTTATGAATAAAATGCCACTGATGAGAGATTGCTTACTGAAATATGCATATACAAGATAACCACATTATTTTTTCCCACCGCTTTGGTAGTATGTATTATAGAAATAAAACAAAATAGTTTATTATTTTCAATTTCTAAAATCTAAACCACCTAGAAAGTCTTGGCTACAGGCATCAACACCTACAGAAACCTAATGAATAAGTTCAGGAACCGTTCATTCCGAATCTCGTTTTATTTTTCTGTCACCTATCAAACAACTTTTGAATCTCTTTTTGTAAACTATCAAAGAAATACATGTATAGAAACAGTTCACACCGGTATTACAACTGAATTCATTTCAGTTTCAGTTTATTTATGCAAACATGCATGATTAGAAGCTCTACAGACAGAACAAGATATTAGCAAATAAAAGACTAGAAAGTATAAAAGAGTACATGCTCCAAAAACATTAATTGTAAAAATCTAATACTGTGAGATTTAATTTTTAAATCCGTGAAGACCCTAGAAAGTATAATAAAAGAACAAAAATATGTTGGTTCGTAATTCTATCTTTGTAAATATATGTTTTATTGTTGTAATATTCAAAACAAACAAACCACACACGCTGTGACTTCAAACTTTGGACGAGTTCATAGTTTCTAAGACAAAAACAAGTGGATACTATTAATGATAATGAAATTAATTGTAACACAAATACAGTTCTTCAATTTAAAGCCAGTGTAAATAATGTTTGTGATTGTGTGGATTATGATTATTTGCATGAATTTAATTAGTTTTATTTCTTCATTTGTGTTAAGGAAAGATACCAAAGATAAGGATAGAGGCAATGAGGCACCGAAGGGGCATTCGAGTGTCAAAAGTCCCAATGGGGAACGACAAACCCGGTAAACACGAACGAACAGCACGAAGAAACAATAAAACACAAAATAAACCGGACAGAAATCAACAACGTGAACTCAAGTCGTAACATGAGTAAACTCAGGTATATCTATCAAACTATGGACCTGGAGCCAGGATTTCGAATTGTCTTATGACTGTGACTGACATCGATTCGTCCATTTCAATTATATTTCGTTATGATGTCTTAACCGTCATGATATGTTCAAAAACCTGGTCCGGCCTGTAACAAACATTGTCAAAGACCAAAGGTTTTCATGAGAAATTCTACTGCAGATTTTGCTTGCAAGTTATAATTTTGTTTAAAATAAAATTATATTACTCGAAGTCATGCCTCTAAGTATTTTACAATAGTGGATTTTTATTTCTAATATACATGCACTACTTCTAAAGATGCATCAATTTGCATTCGAATCAGTTGTTGTATATAAAAGCTTTTAATGGATTCTGTTGGGAAATATCGCTCGATTTTAGTTTATGTTTAATGCACTAATGAAATTGGAATGCATGCAAATACCACCAGTTTAATACAAGATATATCAATTAAGTTTACAGTCGTAAGGTGCTCATTTTCAATGAAAACATATTATACAGGAAACTGATGTTCATGGTTTTGCATTTAGAGATAGAATTTAACCTGAAAAGTACAATAGATGTGTTAAAATTTCTCAATATTAATTCCTTTGTAAGTTTAATGTAATTTTCATTTAATTTAAATGTAATAAAACTATAAAGCTTAACTAAGAAGGCGTTAAGTCGTGAATTCTGCATATTTTCCTGATCCAAAAACAGCTTTTCTAGCCGTTAGTTATGGTTTTTACGATTTAAAAACAATGGCTTTCGAAGATACCCGACGTCTTTGGGACACTAGAGCAGAAGACTTATTTAGAAACAATCTTTGTGTAGCCGTCTTTTTTTGGTTATTCACCCATGCGGATACACCACGCTATCGTTTCAAAAGCTTGTCGTTAAAAAGTATACTTGGGGCGCGCGGAATCTGACGTCGGTTCAGACCACTTTGTCCACAGATCCGTTGGATGTGTCCACAGATCCACTTGGATGTGTGTTTCTAGTGGTTGAACCGGATAGCTCCGTAATTTTGAATGCCTGGCTTCGTCAGGAAAACCTGCATGACCGCACAATGTAGTGGAACAACGCGTTTTGAGAAAAGCCACGTTCTTGGCACGTTTAAGAACACTAATGCAGGTCACAGTAAGAGTAGGACTATTCACGTCCCTTTTTGTAGTATAAATTGCCTGAACTTACACTAAATAATATATAGATGCATTGTTTAATAAGTAGTCTTAAAATGAGCGACTTTGAAAATGACCCCTGTTTTCATTTAAGCGAATATTTTATTTCATGTCGCTTTAAGTTATGTGTAATTTCGACTTCATTTGAGCGAATACTTTTTCCAGGTTAATACATGTGCAGGTAATATATAAATGACTATAGAATTTATACCCCCCAAAAAAGGAGAGAATATTACTTAAAATTCGATTTTGCAGCCTTTGATAGATTACAGATAAAGATCTATATAATAATGACAAAAATATCACATATTGACTGTCACTGTTTGATTTATAAAAGACGAAAAAGTTTGGTAGGATATTCATAAAACATAAAGGCTGACATAAGAACTAAGTTCAACACAAGTCATATTGTGTTTTGGCAATTTTCTCTGTGTCACCTTAAAGAGAAAATCTGAACACTGTAGAAGGGTTTCATTTATTTTCTTTTCACTTTTAATGAGAGACAAATAAGACTACTTATCCCAAAGTTCAAAAAATAAAATGATGTGTATGTAACCCCCCCCTTCCGCCCCCAAAAAGAAAAAAAAAGAAAAGAACAGATCTGTGGTCGTTGGCCGCCATATAGTAAAAGGCTTCAGTTAAAAAAAAGCTAGCAGTTTTTATAACACAGACAAAGGACATTTGTTCGCCCCTGGTAATGGGCTACTGATTACAATGCAAAGAACATCTTAGAAGTAAAAAAGAATGACACCTTTCGGGCATTAACATGGATAACAGTGAAGACAAGCCTTAGGACGGACAAGTACGGTCATTGGTTTCTGGCTTTTTGATATAGAAATGTTTATTTTATGTAATTCTTTATAAAATTCCCTCCATACTTTAATGGCAATAAATATTCTGCCTCAAAAGAAATTAATGAAATATTCATAAACATATTTTAAGAGATAATTGAAACTAAATTTACAGTTGCAAACTCCCGATAAAATGAAATTAAAGAAACCCCTAATGACATGAAGAAATTACAACTCATCAATAGCCAAGGAAAATCGGGATTAGTCCGACGTGGAACCGATTCCGAGGAAAAGAATTATATCTATCAAATACCTATTTTATTTTCAATATTTTACTGGAATTCTAAAAGCAATCAAGATCGATTCCTAGTTGACATTTTTAAATATTCATGCTTAAGCCATTAAATTAGCAAGCGAAACAAGTCGATATCAAGTTTTACGTATGTTTTGTGGAACATCCCATGCTTTGGAAAAAAAAACATGAGAAATTAGCAACTTACTTGTACGTGATGTTAGAATGGATTATGATTTAGTTTTGGAGACATATAGATAAAAACAATGAAATCTGTTATTTTTATACTTGGTAAGTAAAATTTTTATACTTTAAATAGTGAAAATTATTTACCATCTATATATATTGTGTGTAAAAAATAATTGTTGAAGGAAAAAAAGTATTAGTTGATACTGATTTTAGCGAGAAAATGAATATGAAAGTTAATATAAATGTCCTCTTATAGCTGTAATTAACCGAAAGAGAAAACCAGAGTTATATGCGATGATTCGTTTGTGACGAGAATGCAACAGGGATTTTTATGTAAACACGTTGATATAATTCATAAAATTATGCATGCATTTGTCATGTTTGTGTTTTATATGCAATAACCGATGCTGCAACCATTTTTTAAATTTCAAATTTGTAACGGAACTTTATTTCTCTTTTAATTTATTACTATAAAAGGAAGAAAAAACTTTCTTTTTAAAAAAATATGCGTTTTAGGTATAGAAATCCCCATTTTGAAAAGGAGTAAGTGAAATAGGTTGTATTTTGGGGTCAATCGAGAAGATTACAATTTTGTTAATAACATTATTTAGTCTTCATCATTCTCAATATAAGCCTTTCTAACTTAAATTAATTATAATAAAGAAAAACAGTTGTTGAATGTTCCGAAATGATGACAGAAACCGAATTGTTCGTTTGTATTTACAAAATCGACAGATTTTTTTAAACACCATATCACAGTACTATTCAAAGTTTATCATTATTCAAAAGAAGATTGTTTCTGGAAGTTCCTTTCGCTCTTTCCAATCCGGAAAATAAATTTTACGTAAAGTTTGTTGGGTCAGGGCATTCTGGTATGTTATCGTGTTTTCCATTTTGGCCAGAGCGCTACTGATGAGTCTCGAAAAAACAAAACACGAGTCAGATGTTGCAAATTTTATTGCACGGAACTTGTCGCAATTTTGATTTTTTAAATTACTCCAATTCTTGGTAAACATTAATAAACTTATTATTTGAAATTAAAACCCTGACTTTTTGTGTTCGCAACAACCATTTATCTTTTGGAGGTTTATTTTAACAAGATTCGTGTATCAAACATGTTAACATGTTTTGGATAATATCTTAAAACCTATTTGTATATACGCAATGTACATGTACAGTCAGTTGTCCAGGAAACTGAAACGTAGAAAAATATGAGCAAAATAAAACAGTAACATTAAATCCATTCAAACTGATAAATCGAAAGATTAAAATGTTATCAGAGAAAACTTTGTCAAAGACAGAATACATGATAGTAGTAAAGTTTCTTTGACATATCGATAGATTATTAATATCGCTTATATTTCTTTCCCGGATTTCTTTTCATGGGACGTTCTATATAATAGTTTGTAATGGTCTTCTCAATATCGTTTCTTCAGAAAATGTCGAGAAGATTTAATTTTTCTACAAAAGATTCTTTTATGAAATTACAAATACACGTCTACATAACATTGTCAATGTTCTTTAGTTATAATACATTGTACGAAAAAAAAACCAAAAACATACAGCTTAAAAGTACATGATCAGAGATTTTTTTTTATCTTCATCAGCGGCTAAAAACTAAAAATCTCTGACGTTACAGGTTGTTTATGGATTTTTTGTTTTTTTATTTTCCTTTGTTCCCTGAGTGTTATACGCTAGGCTTTTCTTAAACTTTGTTCGCTACTTCTTTGTATGATGGCTGGTTTAATTATCTCCATTCGCTGCCTGGTGATTCGTTCTGGTCTTGATCTTGACAGCTTCGTCCTTTCAATAAAGAATTCTTGTCACGTAGATAGTTCAATAATTTGAAACTCAATTGATGAAGATGCATGTGACAACAACGACGCCGAAGAAAAAAATTCTCTGTTCAAATTCAACATTTTCATTTCCAATACTGGTTCAAGCTTTGATATGGGATGCTATTAAAGGCCAGTTTTATCAATTTGTACATTTTAACCAAAAAAATATATATATATACTTTATACGGAGCATTTTCAATGATAAATAGATGCTCCACAAAGAGGAACAAAAGGTTCGATAATCAAAACCTATTTTAATATTCGGCTTTTATTTTCTATTGACATCTTCTCAAAAGAAAAACTATTAATAGTAAATATTGACATTTATAAAAGCTGTTATAAGAGTTAACAATTCAGCCATAAAACCAAAAGTTCCTAAAGGACTGAGACATAAAACGAGGAAGTGGAACACTCAGAGGACAATACCGATCGACCTGATCATGATCATGACCTCTTTTCTCATCTTCGGAAATTCCTGGGTCTCCGAGGGTGCTGCTTTCTGGAACTTGTCCATATTGAGGTAACGGAGGAGTTCATCTGTCACCTCTCTTGTTTGAATTGATACATGTATCATCGGAAACAGTTTTTACCGGATCTTTCTCCACAAGATATCTTTAAAGAATATAAAATGAGAAATTGTATAGCCAAATGTTAGAAGACAAAATTTAACTTGGAATTAAAAAAGTACCATTTGGACCCTCAATTAATATTAACGTCAAATTAGGGAAAAATAAGTTAACAAAGGTTTAAAGATAATAAAAGTTCGAAATGTGGCGGGAAAAGATTTTCTCTGCTTTTTTTCATATATAGCGTTACCATAAACGTACTTTAGCTGTTTAAACCTGTGAAAATGATAAGAATTTGAAATAAATTTGTATAAAGCAATTATGATGTAATGAAGACCTTAATGAAAACAAATATTGGTTGTACCGTGCAAAATATATTACTCTATTTAGATGGAAAAAAATCCGAGGATCTAAAAAAATGTAAAAAATCTCAAAAGCTGACCCTCCAACATCCTTAAGGATACGGTTCCCGTTTGTTAATTACACCTGTCACAATCAATTATGTAATGTCAATTATGACAGTATCAATATCAAAAGTGGACAACCGGTGCCAAATTCAATGGACGATAAAGAGATGTGGAATAAGTGTACGCGACACAACCAACATTAAAGAAACGGCAATTTCGAAAATAACAATGGAAAACAGCCAACAGGCTTCAACATGACCAGAGGTCACTGCTCGCCGTCTTGCATTGGTACAATACATAAGATTCAAACAATCTCTGATTTACACTAACCTTGTCTAGCGGTAAAATTATCTTTTTTGAAAGGACTTATATAATAGAAATAAATCAAAATTTGCCCTAATGTATCTCAAACATAACACTTCAAATACCGGAGTGGTACCTGCAGCTGTAGAGGTATAATTCGTTTTAGATATATCGAAGTTAGATATTAAATTTATCGTAAGTTCATCATATTTCTCATTAATAGTATTTTTGTTTACTCTTCCAAAGTTTTAATTATGTTTGTTTTAATTTCCTTAAAACATTTATTTGCATAAATATTTTCATAACCAATTTCAAATTCCTTCACTACATCGCAATACAAACACTTCTAAATACATTCTTTGAAAACTTACACGTTTCCGTATAACGTGCTATGCTGTACACTTTCGCTATTTGCCGACTCGTCATGGGAGTGTTATTAGCTATCGCTGCACCGTTTGACTCCCGTGTGGTACATGTTCGCTAGCTTGTAACTGCATTAGTTGATTTGGTCTGTTGATATAGACTGAAGTATCAAGACCTTCCATTGATTGTTCAGGAATATGCCATTATCATGCATGTCCTGTTGCGTTGAATACTGTTTTAGCTAAAATAGCTGAGTTGTGATGGTCCTTTTTGTTAATTTTATTTGAGTTATAGGAAATTTAATTGCATAATTTCGTTGATTTTTATGCATACTAATAGGCAGCTCAATTGAACCACGTTATTACTTTTTTTAAAAACAAGATATCTTGAAAATAAAATATTAAAAAAGCGTGTATCCTAACATCAAGAATTATATATACATTTGTATGCTCTCATATCAGTAACTTGGCTTAAGTGATACCGAGAGCATCGGTGTCTGGTTACTTAAAGAATAGATAAAGTAATTGTCCGCCTACTGACAAGTGCAACACCAACCATATTGGTAAGGTACGCGCATCAAAAGATACAATTATTTATATATAAAGGAGCAGCAAGGTACTAATGGGGCATTCAAATGTCAAAAAGGGCAAAGTCAAAACCAGTAAACAAAAACGAGAACAGCATGAAGAAACACAACACAAACACACTGATAAGCAGTCAATAACTCTTGTCGTAACGATAGAGCGGCCATGGGTATTTTGACATTCAACATATTTTTAAGAGATTTGAGTGAGTGAGTGAGTGAGTGAGTGAGTGAGTTGGTGTTTTACGTGCAACGCTATTTAGGTTATTTACAGGCGATGAACATGAAAAGGATGATAAAATGAACCTGAAATGATGATGATAAATGAAATATGGGGACGGGATCGGTAAATTTTGAAGAACCCCAGGAAAAGGGGAGAGATGGGTAGGGGCGGAAAATTTAGCCTATGTGGTGTACTACTTGGTGGTCCACAAAGGGGTCTTTTACGTGCATGAAGCGTGGCAATCTCCACACACGTTGGCCTATACTATGGTCAGCGGTCAGGGTTTCCATATTATAGACCTGACAACCCCCGCGGACGAGGGCCACCCTATTCAGCCACCTTGGGTACACACTCGGTCGCTCTGTGGACTGGGCACTGAGCCGACGTTAGAATCCCAAGACCCTTAGTCGCCTCTTACGATGCTGCGGGCCTATTCGCCACCCGGTCCCCGCACGGGACTAAGAGATTTGAAATCTGAATAAGTAGATGTATGGCTTATACACATTTTCATTGATTTTAGAAACATTAGCTTACTTAATATTTTCCCTGTGGTGTCCTTATAACAATGATTGAAATTAAAATTGTTTAATTCTAATTATTTTAGAATATAAATATTTAAAATCCGTTACCATTAAAATCTCATTGTCACGGTCATTGAAGTTTTGCCACAAATGGATGACATTAATATATTCAAACACATAGTGTTGTTCCGTTGATTGAGTTCTCTCCAAGATTTATCCGGACTTGCATCTCACCAACACTTTTAGGACGAAAGTGATTTATTTCGTTTTTTGTTTTATTATAAAAAATGCTCTGGAAACTTTGCAAGATTATTTTACTCCACGATAAATCGTTGCTTTCGAAACTTTAAGAAAATTAAATCCAAAATCTAACGAATATCGAAATAGACGAAACACGCGTTATGCCTGGAACTTTGTCGCAACTTTGATTTCTTACACAATTGAAGTCTCTTTTTAACAACTAACTTTTTTTTGTCCGAAACAAATACTTTTCTTTTATGAAGCGTTTGTGATAGATTACATGTACATCGGATTTGCTCGTGATGGATATCTATAAAAAAACTATATACATGTACAGTGGTTCATAGACAAATATATGCAAAATAAAACAGAGGAATAAAACTAGCTCAAACTGGTAAATCGGAAGATTAACAATTCATAATTAAAACAAGATCTTCGTATTGAATAACATGTCACCAGAGAGAACTAAAGAATAGAGTTAGGTCTAGTTTTGTATATTCATACCGTTTTAAAACACTTTATCTAGAAATCGCTATACATGTATCAATATTTCATAGTTTTTATCCTTCTAAATATAACTTTTGTAGAAAACATTGAGATTTGATAAGTCGATTAAGATATTTCATTGAAATAACAAGTAAACGTATATAATTGCCAATATTGTATTGTTATAAGATACCAAAGAAGGAAGATTTACTGGTGTACACGGATCATAGATTTTTTCTCTCTCCTAATACGGTTTATATATATTTAAAATATGTTTTATATGGATTTAAAAAAATATATTATGCATTCAATTTGGTTGAGTGTCCTTGGACTTTGCTTGTCTATTCCCCTAAGACTTGTCCTATGGCTCGTTTGTTGATAGTAATTTGCTGCCTTGCAATTTGTTTGATTCTGATCACGACTGACATCTTTAAAAAATCGTGTGCTGAAGTTAATTCAATGATACAGTCGAAATTCTATTGATCCTGGTGTCACTGCAAAACACCAAAAATTGGAGTTAAAAGTAATCTTTTTTTCATCGAATAGTATTTTCATTAATGCATAAAGCTTAGAAAATATCCGTTATATTATAGTACATTTTAACAAACGAATGCTTTATACGGAAGTTGAAAAAGGGTTACGTTTTCTATAATAAATAGATGCTTCACAAAGAAGAACAAAAACTTCGATAAACAAATCCTATATTTATATTCGGCTTTTGTTTTCTATCGACAACCGCTTAAAAGGAAAATAATAAATGTAAAATATTGATATTTATAAAAGCTGTAACGTTTTCAATTCAATTGAATTATAAGCTTATTGTTGCAAAACAAACCAGAAGTTCAGCACAACCCCCTTTTCTGGTGATCGATAAAATGCTCACCATATGCAATTCAGTTTACGAGAACCTGTCCAAGATCGATCGGAAGTTTTCTTTGGATGCTCCAGTTTCTTCCTCCCATATAGTTTACCTCCCTTAAGAAACTCAATATAAATTCCTACCAATTAATAAATTAACCAATAAATTAAAACGGTTAGTTCTACTGCGAAATTTGGTAAACAGTTTAAAACCATTTATGTTAAGTACTACTTTTTCTAACAAAAAAAATTCACCAGAATTAGGTAAAGCAACCCCAGTAAACTTTGTTTTGACCACCAAATTTTTCAGTCTATCTTGGGTTTTGGAGATATTACCAGTCAAAATTTAGTTACATTGTATAGTGAAAAGTACTGGAAAATTTCCCGCCATATTTTTTTCCTATATAACCAGTCAAAAAAGTAAAAACTGCATTGGGTTTGTTTTTATGGTAAAATGAATGCATCTATACCCAAAATCTGAAATTGGAAATAATCGATGTGCCACCCACTGCCTGATCCTTATGTGGAATAGTACTTAATATGTTATTTTGGTTCAAGCCTCTGACTGATGTCAACCTTATTCGACTTGAAAAAAAATGTAGAAAATTGCTATGTTTTCTTTGTGTAAAATAATTTCATTGGCCATGACAAATTCAACCTTTTGCACAGGGCAATATCAAATGGTTCAAAATGAATCATGGATATTACCGTTGATCTAAAAGTGTATTTTCGACATCGTTTCACAGTATATTTATTACTTTTTAAGTAATTGTATTATTATTTATTCTGTTATTTATCAATTTTGAATAGGAAACCTTTTTCAATTCAATGTCGGTTTGAATTTTAAACGTTCATTTTGATTTGAGAGGCTGTACAAACGGATATATATTATCAAAAATAGACACCCAAAGTGAATTTTGAAGGTTAAAGCAAAGCAAAATGCAACATTCGCATTCGGCCAAACCGAGAAATATCCTCATCTTCGGTAAAGCAATGGCTAGGGTCTCATCTTCGGTGAAGCAATCGATATTGACATGCAGTCTAGTTTAAAATGTTGAATACATGAAGTAGTTATAGTCTCAAAATCTGGCTTACACGCATGATTAGCACAAATAACCACCAATAGGAACTGGGATACAACTAGGAAAAACTATTTAATACGGATTCAAGCAAAATCATAAAATTCTTACTTAACCGACGAGAAGCCCAGACTGGATGTAAAATAGCTTAGATACAACCAGATCTAAGATAAATGTCTAATAATATACTACATACTTCAGAAGCGAGTTAGTTTTTAATCATATTCATGTCAAGTCAGCTAATGTAATAGAATATACTGAGATGTGGATAAGTGCATGTACGCCACACAACCTGCAATATAGACGACAATTTGAAAAATCCACAATGAAAAACAGCCAGCAGCCTTCAGTGTGACCAGTTATGTTTATGTTTGAAGCATGTTGAAGACATAAAAAAAGATTGATTAGAGTTTAATAGTTTTCTTTAGAACCTACCTACCTTTAAAAAAATCACTTAAAAAATCAGTGATTTTTTTTATTCAAATTGCATCTGTGAACTTTCATGTAATCATTTGAGCTGTGACTTGGTGCCTGAAAAAATGAAGACTCGCACTAGCACGAGACAGAATGCACGTTCCTTGTTAATAAGAGGAGGGTTTACATCATTGATCTTTAAATTTTAATGTTGACTTTAAAATTCTAGACCCTAGTGTCAATGAAAAAGACATAAATGTTCAGAATGTTCAGGGAACCAGTTAATACAACTGTTGTAAAACGGATTATCCGCGAGTAAAAAATGGATGTAATCGCCAATGCAAGCATTTTAACAAATATACGTATTGTGACATTTGTCAACAATTGTTTAAATCGAATATTTAAAAAAATACATTGAAATTGAAATTAATCATACACAGTTAAGTGTATTTATTGCACTTATTCGACAGACAGAATATGAAATATTAGTTTTTTTTCTTACTTTCTTGGTTAAATAAAGGTAATAACAAAATAACCGAACTTGGAGAATCAATATCAAATGTCCATAAGACAAGACAAAAGAAGGAAGACATACCGGAAAATTGAAGATCGCAATGGTCCTGACTTGGTACAGGCATTTCAAAAGAAATGGTGGGTTAAACCAGGTACTAAGGCGCGCCAAACGTCCCCCTTCCATTTCTTTTAGGAACTTCCTAGAAAAGTTGTCATTGGTTTTGCTTTTCTTCAAAACAGAATCACAACAAACTGTCATGGATATAATTTAGAACAAAACTTTGTCCGACGTATGTTTTGATTTTGAAAGATCATATATTTCAGCCAAGCTGCGCTGAAAGACCAAATTAATTAAAGGATGTCAGAAGTTCCAAAAAAAAAAGCAAAAAAAAACCAAAAAACAAACAAACACAAAAACAAAGCAAAACACACACAAAAAAAAACCAACGCAATGTGCAAAAAACGCAAAAACACAAAAATGTAGATACATATATAACAAAAATAAACCATACACATAATATAAGCTGCAATTAATAACGCAAGACGTCCTCCAAACAATGTTAGGCTCTATTCATGTCCTACTTTGTTATATCACAGCTGTAAATTTGCTTACAATTAACAGGCATTCTCTGTATACCACTTACACTTTTGTATAGGGGGTGTGGCACGCATGGTCACGGCTTTTAATGAAACTTTGCACATTTGCTTGGTGGAAGGACTTATGAAGAAAAATGGGTCCAAAAGTTGTTTACATGATTTGGTTGCTATGGTAATGGGTCACCATATTTTTCCCTCCAAAATCAGACTTTTGAGGAGTAAAAATGCTCATTATTCAATAAGACACAAATTTAGGTTTGTTTGATAAAATTGATCATAATATGTATCTAGGAAAATGTAAATAACTTTTGAAAACTAAATTCTGATTGGTCAATAGTTACATTAAAAAATGGAGGGAACTCCCATTTTTGAAATAGGGATTTTTAACCATTTTTAGGGCCTTGTAGAACCTCAGTGCAGTCATGTTGGCTATATCCAATTACATTATTACTAACTTCCATATCAAGTTAGTTCATTCATGAAAAAAAGTTATGGGGATTATGGTTGCTAAGGCCGTTGCTATGGTAACGAAAATTCCTCGCTTTTGTTAATTCTATCACATTTTTCTGCCATTTTTGTCATGTTTAGCTCATCAAAATGTTTTGTTTGACCATGAAAAGCATTGAAATATATTTCAATTATGAAAATCATTTATATGCATTTCAGTTATATGCAATCCTAAAGTTTTGGACATTAAATGCAATTTAATTGATAAATGTGGTTGCTATGGTAACGAAATTCACCGTTTTCGTCAATTTCATTAGGTTTTCGTAATTTTTGTCATATTTAGCTCATCAAAACCATTTGTTTAAGTTCATGTTGGCTATTTCCAAGAACACTATAACTATTACTTCCAGATAATGTTAGCTCATTCATGAAAAAAAGTATGGAGATTGTTATTGGTAAGACTGTTGCTATGGTAACACAAATTCCTAGTTTTTGTCAATTTTATCACAAATTAATGTCAGTTTTTGTCATGCTTAGTTCATCAAAATATTTTGTTTGACAATAAAAAACATTTAAATGCATTGAAATAATATACCATTATAAAGTTATGGACACATGGTGCAATTGTATGGATAAATGTGGTTGCTATGGTAACGAAAATTCATTGTTTTCGTCAATTTATCCCATTTTTCTGTCATTTTTGTCATAATAAGTTCATCAAAATACTTTGTTAGACAATAAGAACATTTAAATGCATTTCAGTAGTACGCAATCATAAAGTTATGGCCATATGATGCATTTTTATTGATAAATGTGGTTGCTATGGTAACGAAAACTCACCGTTTTTGTCAATTTTATCACATTTTTGGTCATTTTTGTCATATTAAGCTCGTCAAAATCATTTGTCTGAGCACAAAAAGCATTAAAATGCATTATAGTAATATGCAATTATAAAGTTATGGACATGTGTTGCACTTTAATTGATTAATGTGGTTGCCATGGTAACCAAAAGTAGAAATTTTATTATTTTTAA
Source organism: Arcuatula senhousia (assembly GCA_963971305.1). NCBI lineage: Eukaryota > Metazoa > Mollusca > Bivalvia > Mytilida > Mytilidae > Arcuatula > Arcuatula senhousia. Next base: position 63,425,204 of record OZ020307.1, read on the forward strand.
AATTTTTTGGTTTTATTTTCAGGGATATTTTGCTTATTCATGTATATTTTGATAAATTAAGCATAACAAATCAGATTTATATGAAATTGCAATATAATTAGCTAAGGAGTCTTTAGTTTTTAACAATGTGTTGGTTGCTATGATAATGATAAGGCTTGAAAATGCCTCTTTTCCTCGTGTTCTTTCTGTTAAATTTTGAACTATTAGTGGATCTGCTTTGAGGTCTATCGAACAATTGCTTTTTAGTGAATTACAGCTTTTTTTGCCTTTGGTCAAAATTTTAGAATTTTTTCTGCAGATATTGGCATCAATTTTAAACAACCAGAATCATTCTAAAAGATGTATTTCAGTCATAAATAAATTAATCTCAACAATCAATGCATACAGATACTAATCTAATGGGTTTTTCTTAACATACAGTACACCAAGAGACAAACCGTGACTGAGCACCGTGATAGTGGTACACCACTTTTAGAGACATAAAAAATATCTGGTTGAAGATTTTCCTAAACAATCCTTTTACATTGAGAGATATTGGTTATACAGAACAATTTTAAAGAAGAATTTAAAGACAATCTTGTTGAATATAAGGTATAGGCTACAACTCTTAGAGTGGTGTATTATTGCGGTGTTCAATCAAAAATGATTCCCATAACTTATTTTATGAATGCACTAATACTATCTGGAGGTTAGTTATAATGTTCTTGGATATAGCCAACATGGTCTCAGACAAAATGATTTTGATGAGCTTGATTTTGATGATGCAAAAATGACCAAAAAATGTGATGAAATTGACGAAAAGTGTGTTTTCGATACCTTAGCAATCACATTTCTCAATAAAGCTGCGTCATATGTCCATAACTTTATAATTGTATATTACTTGAATACATTTCAATGCTTTTTACTGTGAAACAAACATTTTTGATGAAATACAAATGACAACAAAGTTCCAGACAATAAATTTTGCTACGCCTGACGCGCGTTTCGTCTATTCTAGACTCATCCGAGGCGCTCTACCAAAAATATTAAAAATGCCAAACACTATATGATTATGAAGAGCATAAAACAGTAAAACCAAAAATACGAAACTAGGGAATAAAATTATTACTAAGATGATCAACCTATGTCTGGGGTAGGAAGAATCTTAGGGTTTAGACAATTTTGAAATTTAAACGGTTAATTTAAAGCTTTGATGTGTTCTCCAACACAAAAGTGTTGGTGCCGGAGCGGGCTAACCTCGGGGAAATAAAACTCCACCAGCAGTGCTAACCTTCACGTGTGTTCGAAATACAAATGACAACAATTTTAACATGACAAAAATGAAAGAAAATTGCAATAAAATTGACCTATACGATGAATATTTGTTACCATAGCAACAGCTTTAGCAATATTAATCCCAATAACTTTTTTTTCATAAAAGAACTTAAATTATCTGGAAGTTTGTTATAATGTTCTAGGATAAAGCCAACATGACCTCAGACAAATGATGTTGATGAGCTTAATATGACATAAAAGACAAAAAAAAGTGATGAAATTGATGGAAACTGTGAATTTACGTTACCATAGCAACCACATTTATCAATTAAATTGGATTAAATGTCCAAAACTTTATGATTGCATATTATTGAAATGCATTTAAATGATTTTTATTGTCCAACAAACATTTTGATGCACTTAATATGACAAAAATGACAGAAAAATGGGATAAGTTGACGAAAACGAGGAATTTTCGTTACCAAAGCAACCACATTTATCCATGAAACTGCATCAGCTGTCCAAAACTATATGATTGCATACTACTTAAATGCATTTCAATGCTTTTAATGGTCAAACAAAACATTTTGATGAGCTAAACATGACAAACATGGCAGAAAAATGTGATAGAATTGACAAAAGCGAGGAATTTTCGTTACCATAGCAACGGCCTTAGCAACCATAATCCCCATAACTTTTTTATGAATGAACTAAAATGATATGGCAGTTAGTTATATTGTTCTTGTATATGCCAACATGACTTCAGACAAATGATTTTGATGAGCTTAATATGAAAAAAATGACAAAAAATGTGATGAAATTGAGGAAAACTGTGAATTTACGTTACCATAGCAACCACATTTATCAATTAAATTGCATTTAATGTCCAAAACTTTATGATTGCATATTACTGAAATGCATTGAAATGATTTTTAGTCAAAGAAACATTTTGATGCACTTAATATGACAAAAGTGACAGAAAAATGGGATAAATTGACGAAAACGAGGAATTTTCGTTACCATAGCAACCACATTTATCCATGAAACTGCATCAGATGTCCAAAACTGTATGATTGCATACTACTAAAATATATTTCAATACTTTTTATTGTCAATCAAAACATTTTGATGAGCTAAACATGACAAAATTGGCAGAAAAATGTGATAGAATTGACAAAAGCAAGGAATTTTCGTTACCATAGCAACGGCCTTAGCAACCATAATCCCCATAACTTTTTTTATGAATGAACTAACATCATATGGCAGTTAGTTAAAATGTTCTTGTACATAGCCAACATGACTTCAGACAAATGATTTTGATGAGCTTAATATGACAAAAATGACAAAAATGTGATGAAATTGATGAAAACGGTGAATTTTCGTTACCATAGCAACCATATTTATCAATTAAATTGCATTTAATGTCCACAACTTTATGATTGCATATTACTGAAATGCATTTAAATGATTTTTATAGTCCAACAAACGTTTTGATGCACTTAATATGACAAAATTGACAGAATAATGGGATAAGTTGACGAAAACGAGGAATTTTCGTTACCATAGCAACCACATTTATCCATGAAACTGCATCAGATGTCCAAAACTTTATGATTGCATACTACTAAAATATATTTCAATACTTTTTATTGTCAAACAAAACAACATGATAAAAATGGCAGAAAAATGATAGAATTGACAAAAGCGAGGAATTTTCGTTACCATAGCAACGGCCTTAGCAACCATAATCCCCATAACTTTTTTTCAAGAATGAACTAACCTGACATGGAAGTTAGTTATAATGTTCTTGGATATAGCCAACATGACTGCACTGAGGTTCTACAAGGCCCTTAAAATGGTTAAAAATCCCCATTCCAAAAATGTGAATTTCCTCCCTTTTTTAATGTAACTTTTGACCAATCAGAATTTAGTTTTCAAAGTCATTTACATTGTCTTAGATACATATTATGATCAATTTTATCAAACAAACCTAACTTTGTGTTACCAATGTGTATTATTGGCACCATTTCTAATTGAATAATGAGCATTTTTACTCCTGAAAAGTCTGATTTTGAAGGGAAAAATAGGGTGACCCGTTACCATAGCAACCAAATCATGTAAACAACTTTTTGACCCCTTTTTCTTCATAAGTCCTTGTTCCAAGCAAATGTGCAAAGTTTCATCAAAATCCGTGACCATGCGTGCCAAAAAAGTGTAAGTGGTTACAGAGAATGCCTATTAATTAATTAACAAACTTATGACAATATCAAAACCAAAAGTGAAGAGCAAATTCAAACTGACACTCACCATGCTAACCTTGCACACAGAAAAATAATATTCTTTAAAAAGAATTGAAATACATGTAATTGAATATCAGGAACTTAATTTAAAATGACTCGGCTGTATTTTACAAAATACAAAAGTAGTAGTAACTGAGTGGAACCTGCAGAATTAGACCCACTGTTGCAACGGAATAAGCTACCCGGGTGATATTAGATCAAAATTACAATTAAGTGAAAGGCAAACATTCTAAATTGCGTCCTTCGCAAACCTACATATATTTCCTTTAAAAATGATATGCTGTACACTTTCGCTATTTGTCGACTCATAATGAGAGTTTTATTAGCCACCGCTGCACCGTTTGACTCCTGTGTGGTACATGTTAACTTGCAGTAGTTACAATACTCTGTTGATATAAACTGAAGAACCACGACCTTCCATTGATTTCAGCAGGAATACCATTAACATGTACCTTCTGTTAAGTTGAGTGTTATTTTAGTTAGGCTTAAGTATTTTTTGTATGTTTTACTTGGCTTAAAGGGAATTAAATTGCTTAATTTCATTTTGATTTATATGCATACTGATACATCGGCAGTTCGGATATTTTTTTTCTTTTTATAAACCTCGACAAAACGAACATCCAAACAAAGAAAATTCGTATCATTTTAGTTCAGTACGTTGATACCTAAAACATCGTTCGCAATAGATATAATCTATTTATGCTTTTCATCAACCATACTGATATAGTAAGGGGGGCCTGGGTGGCCGGGTGGTCTAAGGCTCTAGTTTAAATACCAATAACCACACTCTTGATCGCTAGCCGATCACTTCTGAGTTGGTGATCGAGTCCCGTTTGTATTTAACAAAAAGTGACTTCCCAACTGTATGTGATAAGGTTTGTCAGTTACCTGCCCAAGGTCGGTGGTTTCCTCCACCATTAAACACTGACCGCCCTACATGGCCAAAGTGCGTCGATAAAGGGCGTTAAACAACAACACACACACACGCACACGCACACACTGTACATTTAGTGCTCATAGGAATGTGATCTAATTTTCTATTAAGTGGTTGGTCCGATAAAATTTAGCAAATATTTAATTTCAGATTTTTTAAGAGGATTTTAAACCAATATGAGTACAAATATGAATTATATATTTTCATTGATTTTAGTTACACAATTTACCATACTAGTATTTATATTTCCTTAGGGTGTTCTTATAACCCATCCATCTAAATACCAGATTGAAATTAAAATCGTTTAATTCTCATTGTTTAAGATGTTAATAAATATTTAACATCCGTTTCCATTGTAAGGTCATTGTCACGGCCAATGAAGTCTGTCCCAAATGGATGACAAAATATTTGAATAAAGGTAATACCAAAATAACCGAACTTGGAAAGATCAATATCAGTGTCCAAGAGAAAAGAAAGAAAAAAACATGGAAGTCTCACCGGGAAAACTGAAGATCGCAATGGTCCTGACTTGGTAGTTGGTGCAGGCATTTTAAAAGAAATGGCGAGTTAAGCTATGTTTTATGGCGCGCCAAACCTATCTCTTCCATTGCAATCTAAGGGTCCGGTAGTAACACAAAACACAACATGGTTGTGAAGACATAATATTGATATTGAGGTGATCACCTCAATACAACAATCAACCAAACATTAAAACAACCACTTACCATTATGTTTAACATAATTTTGAACACAAGTTCGTTTTGTTGATGGAATTTTGCTCCTGGTTTTACGCTTTCCGTCATCCCATCAATACTCTGATTTATTTCATTTTTAGTTTAATTAATTCTGCTGGTGGAGTTTTTAATTTCCGAGATTAGCCCTCTCCGGCAGCAACACTACTGTGTTTGAGAACACATCAAAGCTGTAAATTATTGGTTTTAAATTCAAAATTGTCTAAATCCTAAGTTTCTTCCTACCCCAGACATAGGTTGATCATCTTTGTTACAATTTGGCTCCCTAGTTCGGTATTTTTTTGTTTTAATGCTCTATGCTCTTCATATTATATAGTGTAAGAAGGGTAACAAATAATTCTAAAAGCTTAATACTTTAAGCAGCATTTAAAATTATTGAATACATTGGCAATTTCAAAATTCCCCTCTTTGAATCCTGAACATTGAGTGCGAGTTTTCTCAAGAGAGTTGCTTTACGTCTCGTTGTTCTGGTATAGTGCTCTTGTCTCAGGTTCTCTCTTCGTGAATTGAACTTATATTGATTTGATTTTTAAATATGTGTTATTTTTGTGCTTTGTACACGATTATCAATAGGAGGAAGGTTGAGCACAAAAACAAGTTAAACCCCGCCACATTTTGTATGTGCCAGTCCTAAGCAAGGAATCTTTGTGAAAGCTCTTCTTTGTCCTTGTCAACTATCTGTTTTTTGTTTTATGTCCAGAAATGGGCTTTTTGTTGATACTTTAAGCATTTGTTTGAATCTTATGTATTGTATTTGTAGTCTTGTACCAATGCAAGACGGCGAGCAGCGACCTCTGATCATGTTGAAGACTGCTGGCTGTTTTCCATTGTGATTTTTTAAATTGCCGTTTCTTTGTTGTGGTTGGTCCCGTACACCTATTCCTCAAGCAGGAACTGCTTTTTCTTCCGGAGCACCTGAGTTCACTCTCGTTTCGACTTGAGTTCGCGTTGTTGATTGATATTCATTTATTTTTTATGTTTCCATGTTTTACATGTCTGTTTTTGCCCCGTTGTTGTTGGTGTTTATTGGTTTTGACATTCGGATACCCATTGGTTCCTCTGCTACTTTATTGTCTTTTATTTATAAGAGACAAAACACTGCACAAAATGAGGTGTCCAGTTGAATTAAACATCGGTAGATTCCATGATGTTACCTGAAGCTACCTGAATCAGGTATTTTTAAATTGTCCATTTTACAATTGTCATTCTGGCTACTGTTAAACTTTATGCTGTCGAGATTTAGATGAATTAATCTTTCCAAAGTTGTAAATTGTTTTTATATAATATCGTTTAATCTAAAAGGCTGGTGATTGAATTCAATATTGGATTTGCTTCAAAACCACCGAATTGTTCAGCGTTTTTCAATTTATTTTACCGAAATCCAAAATTTGAATACCCAGAAAATGCTTAGGTAGTGTCCCGTTAATGTTACATAAACATCGGACCAGCCAAATGCAAAGTATAAATTCGTTTCAGCTTATGATGGTTTTGTATTTATAAAGCTGAAAAAATCAGATGTTATCAGTCGACTAAGCTTAATTAATATAGAATTTCGACCCATTGTTATGCTCTCAGTTCTAAGTGTATAGTTTCAAATTAACTTTGGAAGTTTTCAGTGTCACATGTTGGAAGTCTAAACAAAAAAAAAAGACGTTTAAATGTTACATAAAATAGTGTCCGCTGTGAATAATGAAGTCCAAGGACGGAATAAAACGCTTAAGATATATGAAATTTTGTCCTCTAGATTTTTCAGTGTTAAGTATGGCAGGGTGGACAAAATTTCATAGGACACTATTTTTGTCTACCCCAGACATAGGTTGATTATCTTAGTAATATTTTGGTTCCCCAGTTTGGTATTTTTGGTTTTTACTGTTCTATGCTCTTCATATTCATATAGTGTTTGGCATTTTCAATATTTTTGGTAGAGCGCCTCTGATGAGTCTTGAATAGACGAAACGCGAGTCAGGCATAGCAAAATTTATTGTCTGGAACTTTGTTGTCATTTGTATTTGCTTTACATAAACACATATTTCGTTCTAAGTTGTTGTCAACATAAAACTTTAAACTCTATAAAACTTGAATTGATTTCAACTGGTGGCGGTTTAATTAAACCCCTGACTGAAGAAAACGATCAACATCTCAGTAAATATAGTAATTAATCTACATAATATTTATATTTCATAACAATTTTATTCTGTTCTATAATCGCAATAAATTATTAATGGTATTTTAATTGCAAACATTTTTCAATTCGATATTTTAAACAATTGGTTATTCTGAAATAATCACGAAATCATACTTAGCATTTTTATATTTATTTGTAACGTTTCGTCATTGAATATTGTTTTTATCATGGCATACAAACATTCTATTTTCTTTGTTCATCCCCCTTAAAAGAAAGTGTGTCAACACTGTTATATTGCTTCGTCAAACATCCACATAGCCAAGCTTATTGATTTGACCACCACTGTCAACAGAATTCTTGATGGTATCCATTAAAATATTTTATTTTCACACCTTTTAAGACATTAACAGGTCGAGGAATCTATCTGTTAAGCTTTTCTTGATTTAGATTTTTCAAATAGATATTTAAGCATCTGTTTAAGGGTCAGTGTCGAGACCAATAGCCAATATCAGTTGTCCCAAACAAAATTACCCATTAAAATCAATTCGTTGGTTGGTCTAACTTTAAATATAACATTTTGTCCCTGATAAAATCTCAATATGAGGTTCATAATCCTCAAATTCAGGTTTCAAAGAAGAAACCTAACCGTTACCCTTACCATAACCTAACAATCCTAATAAAGTCACTTGATACTACCCCTAATCAAACCCTAACCCTCAACTTAATCTAAACAAGGCAGCCCTTAAGCTTAAAAAACATAACCTTACTACGCTTATCCTAACTTAACGCTTAACCCTAGCCTGACAATCCTAACCCTATCTGAACAACCCTTATCCTTACTTTAAGCTTAACCCTAACCCAACAACCCTTATCCTTACTCTAAGCTGAACCCTAACCCAACAACCCTTATCCTTACTCTAAGCTAAACCCTAACCCAACAACCCTTATCCTTACTCTAAGCTAAACCCTAACCCAACAACCTTGATCTTACTGTTAGCTTAACACGAACCCAACAACCCGTATCCTTACTCTAAACTTAACCCTAACCCAACAACCCTTATTTTACTCTAAGCTAAACCCTAACCCAACAACCCTTATCCTTACTCTAAACTTAACCCTAACCCAACAACCCTTATCCTTACTCTAAGCTAAACCCTAACCCAACAACCCTTATCCTTACTCTAAACTTAACACTAACCCAACAACCCTTATCTTACTCTAAGCTAAACCCTAACCCAACAACCCTTATCCTTACTCTAAGCTAAACCCTCACCCAACAAACCTTATCCTTACTCTAAGCTTTACCCTAACCCAACAACCCTTATCCTTACTCTAAACTTAACCCTAACCCAACAACCCTTATCCTTACTCTAAACTTAACACTAACCCAACAACCCTTATCCTTACTCTAAGCTTAACTCTAACCCAACAACCCTTATCCTTACTCTAAACTTAACACTAACCCAACAACCCTTATCCTTACTCTAAGCTAAACCCTAACCCAACAACCCTTATCCTTACTCTAAGCTAAACCCTAACCCAACAACCCTTATCCTTACTCTAAGCTAAACCCTAACCCAACAACCCTTATCCTTACTCTGAGCTTAACCCTAACCCAACAACCCTTATCCTTACTCTAAGCTGAACCCTTACCTAACAACCCTTATCCTTACTGAAAGCTAAACCCTAACCCAACAACCCTTATCCTTACTTTAAGCTTAACCCTAACCCAACAACCCTTATCCTTACTCTAAGCTAAACCCTAACCCAACAACCCTTATCCTTACTCTAAACTTAACCCTAACCCAACAACCCTTATCCTTACTCTAAGCTAAACCCTAACCCAACAACCCTTATCCTTACTCTAAGCTAAACCCTAACCCAACAACCCTTATCCTTACTCTAAGCTAAACCCTAACCCAACAACCCTTATCCTTACTCTAAGCTAAACCCTAACCCAACAACCCTTATCCTTACTCTGAGCTTAACCCTCACCCAACAACCCTTATCCTTACTCTAAACTTAACCCTAACCCAACAACCCTTATCCTTACTCTAAGCTTTACCCTAACCCAACAACCCTTATCCTTACTCTAAGCTTTACCCTAACCCAACAACCCTTATCCTTACTCTAAGCTGAACCCTTACCTAACAACCCTTATCCTTACTTTAAGCTTAACCCTAACCCAACAACCCTTATCTTTACTTTAAGCTTAACACTAACCCAACAACCCTTATCCTTACTCTAAGCTTTACCCTAACCCAACAACCCTTATCCTTACTCTAAGCTGAACCCTAACCCAACAACCCTTATCCTTACTCTAAACTAAACCCTAACCCAACAACCCTTATCCTTACTCTAAACTTAACCCTAACCCAACAACCCTTATCCTTACTCTAAGCTAAACCCTCACCCAACAAACCTTATCCTTACTCTAAGCTTAACCCTAACACAACAACCCTTATCCATACTAACTCTAAGCTTAACACTAACCCAACAACCCTTATGTTTCTCTAAGCTAAACCCTAACCCAACAACCCTTATCCTTACTCTAAACTTAACCCTAACCCAACAAACCTTATCCTTACTCTAAGCTAAACCCTCACCCAACAAACCTTATCCTTACTCTAAGCTTAACCCTAACACAACAACCCTTATCTTTACTTTAAGCTTATCTATTACCCAACAACCCTTATCCTTACTCTGAGCTTAACCCTAACCCAACAACCCTTATCCTTACTCTAAGCTTAACCCTAACCCAACAACCCTTATCCTTACTCTAAACTTAACACTAACCCAACAACCCTTATCCTTACTTTAAGCTTTACCCTAACCCAACAACCCTTATCCTTACTCTAAACTTAACACTAACCCTACAACCCTTATCCTTACTTTAAGCTTTACCCTAACCCAACAACCCTTATCCTTACTTTATGCTTAACCCTAACCCAACAACCCTTATCCTTACTTTAAGCTTAACCCTAACCCAACAACCCTTATCCTTACTCTAAACTTAACCCTAACCCAACAACCCTTATCCTTACTCTAAGCTAAACCCTAACCCAACAACCCTTATCCTTACTCTAAGCTTAACCCTAACCCAACAACCCTTATCCTTATTCTAAGCTTAACCCTAACCCAACAACTCTTATCCTTATTCTAAGCTTAACCCTAACCCAACAACCCTTATCATTACTCTAAGCTTAACACAAACCCAACAACCCTTATCTTACTCTAAGCTTTACCCTAACCCAACAACCCTTATCCTTATTCTAAGCTTAACACTAACCCAACAACCCTTATCCTTACTCTAAACTTAACACTAACCCAACAACCCTTATCCTTACTCTAAACTTAACCCTTACCAAACAATCCTTATCTTTACTCTAAACTTAACACTAACCCAAGAACCCTTATCTTTACTTAAAGCTTATCTATTACCCAACAACTCTAATCCTTACTCTAAGCTAAACCCTAACCCAACACAACCCTTATCCTATCTCTGTGCTTAACCCTAACCCAACAACTCTTATCTTTACTCTAAGCTTAACACTTACCCAACAACCCTTATCCTTACTCTGACCTTAACCCTAACCCAACAACTCTTATCCTTACTCAAAGCTTAACCCTAACCCAGCAACCCTTATCCTTACTCTAAGCTTAACTCTAACCCAACAACCCTTATCCTTACTCTAAGCTAAACCCTAACCCAACACAACCCTTATCCTTACTCTGTGCTTAACACTTACCCAACAACTCTTATCCTTACTCAAAGCTTAACCCTAACCCAACACAACCCTTATCCTTACTCTGTGCTTAACACTTACCCAACAACCCTTATCCTTACTCTGACCTTAACCCTAACACAACAACTCTTATCCTTACTCTAAGCTGAACCCTAACCCAACAACCCTTATCTTACTCTAAGCTTTACCCTAACCCAACAACCCTTATCTTTACTCTAAGCTTAACACTAACCCAACAAACCTTATCCTTACTCTAAGCTGAACCCTAACCCAACAACCCTTATCTTACTCTAAGCTAAACCCTAACCCAACAACCCTTATCTTACTCTAAGCTTTACCCTAACCCAACAACCCTTATCTTTACTCTAAGCTTAACACTAACCCAACAACCCTTATCCTTACTCTAAGCTGAAACCTAACCCAACAACCCTTATCTTACTCTAAGCTAAACCCTAACCCAACAACCCTTATCTTACTCTAAGCTTTACCCTAACCCAACAACCCTTATCTTTACTCTAAGCTTAACACTAACCCAACAACCCTTATCTTTACTTAAAGCTAAACCCTAACCAGACACAACCCTTATCCTATCTCTGTGCTTAACCCTAACCCAACAACTCTTATCTTAACTCTAAGCTTAACACTTACCCAACAACCCTTATCCTTACTCTGACCTTAACCCTAACCCAACAACTCTTATCCTTACTCTAAGCTAAACCTAACCCAACAACCCTTATCTTACTCTAAGCTAAACCCTAACCCAACAACCCTTATCTTACTCTAAGCTTTACCCTAACCCAACAACCCTTATCTTTACTCTAAGCTTAACACTAACCCAACAACTCTAATCCTTACTCTAAGCTAAACCCTAACCAGACACAACCCTTATCCTATCTCTGTGCTTAACCCTAACCCAACAACTCTTATCTTTACTCTAAGCTTAACACTTACCCAACAACCCTTATCCTTACTCTGACCTTAACCCTAACCCAACAACCCTTATCCTTACTCTAAGCTAAACCCTAACCCAACAACTCTTATCCTTACTCTAAGCTAAACACTAACCCAACAACCCTTATCCTTACTCTGAGCTTAACCCTAACCCAACAACCCTTATCCTTACTCTGTGCTTAACCCTAACCCAACAACCCTTATCCTTCCTCTAAGCTTAACCCTAACCCAACAACCCTTATCCTTCCTCTAAGCTTAACCCTAACCCAACAACCCTTATCCTTACTCTAAGCTTAACTCTAACCCAACAACCCTTATCCTAACTCTGTGCTTAACCCTAACCCAACAACTCTTATCCTTCCTCTAAGCTTAACCCTAACCCAACAACCCTTATCCTTACTCTAAGCTGAACCCTAACCCAACAACCCTTATCTTACTCTAAGCTAAACCCTAACCCAGCAACCCTTATCTTACTCTAAGCTTTACCCTAACCCAACAACCCTTATCTTTACTCTAAGCTTAACACTAACCCAACAACCCTTATCTTTACTTAAAGCTTATCTATTACCCAACAACTCTAATCCTTACTCTAAGCTTAACCCTATCCCAAAAAACCCTTATCCTTACTCAAAGCTTTACACTAACCCAACAACCCTTATCTTACTCTAAGATAAAACCTAACCGATAAACCCTTATCCTTATTCTAAACTTAACCCTAACCCAACAACCCTTATCTTACTGTTAGCTTAACACTAACCCAACAAACCATATCCTTACTCTAAGCTAAACACCCTTATCCTTACTCTAAGCTTAACCCTTACCTTATCCAACAACCCTTATCTTTACTCTAAGCTTACTTAACCCTAACATTATCTTTACTCCAAGCTTAACGCTATACCCAACAACTTTTATCTTAACTCAAACACTTTGACATTTCGGGCAGTTCAACTTACAATGAATTCAATATTTTGAAATAAGTCACCTGAATTATTAATTGAATTAATGGAAACCCTTCAGCACTCCATCGTAAATACTATAAAATGCCTGGTTTTATTTGTCTCGAGAGTCCAGTGACCTTATATATAGAAAATCATAAAGTCACTGGACTCCAACAAAGCGATTTATGTGTGAATAAATATACGTTTCTATTTATAAGAACTAGCAGGTCCTTTGGGTATGATAGTTTAGTTTCAAAAAAACTTCTCTGTTTGTTTTTACATTACGACATGACGATTGAAAAACCCAACAGCTATCACCCTGTAGTTAACCTAGAACATATTTCCAAAAATCCATATATTTAAGGGAAATTTTATTTTTCTTGGGGATTCAGAATTTCAAACTTTCCTGGATTTATTCGATATCATTGTGAATTAAATGCTAAACTTTGGGATATCATAGATATCTATTCCCTTGGCAATGCTCATAGATTATTAAAGCCTTTTAAAGGATAGTTCTAGAAAGTTTAAAAACTATACACATAAATCTTGAACTGAAAACCGCCAAATCATATTTGATTTTAGTACCAAGAACTATCTATTACCTGGTGGTACCCATTTAACCATTTTATCTGTACTAGTTTTCTCATACAGTTGTTTAATTCTAATTGTGTTTGAATTTTATAAATATTTAACATCTGGTACCATTATTCAGGTCATTGTCACGACCAAGAGATATCAGTTTCTGCTGACAAAAATTCATCTGAAATATCGATTTTATTCTTTGATTGAATTTCATACCATAAACGCCAAAGAAATGCAGATGGCACATCTATAACTATTCCGGTGTGTCTTCCATGTTTTGTCTTTTCTCTTGGACACTGAGATTGATCCCCAAAGTTCGGTAATTTTGTTATTACCTTTATCTATTACGTCACAAAAAACCAACATCAGTTTTCGTGTACAAAATATTACAAAACCCTATTAATCTTGGTTTTCAATAACAATCCCAATCTGTACCTAAAGACTATAAACATAACTCTAACCTTATACTCTGATCCAAACCTTAGTCCTAACATTTTCCCTTACACAACAACCGTAACCCTTATATAATCGCAACTCCATTACAACAACCCTTATCCTTACCTATATTTTACAAGCCTATGTCTATCCCAACAATCCTCGCCCTTTCACAAGCCTCATCCCAACATCCCAACACAAACAGCAATATTCACTAACCCCACTATCACCAAAAACAACAGCAAATAATTTGACGACCTTTTGGGCACTTGGTCTGAACTTAATTATAAAACTGACCTCTTGGTTTTGTCTTACATATGAATTATCACAGCTAGAGCCACTCGACTGTACTGTAAACCAACTTATTTTCGCGACTACTTTTTTTTCGCGTTTTTAAGTCAGAGGACGATTTCGCGGCTATTTATTTTCGCGATTCTTAGTTCCAACAGTTATATTACTATAAAAATAAGTACATTCGCGACGATTTATTTTCTTGAATTTTTGTTCCTCGCGAAACACACGAAAATAAATCGCTCGCGAAAATAAGTTGGTTTACAGTATTTAATGTATTTGTAAATAAAGATTATTTTAACGTTATAAGAACGAGAACGGTGTCCTTTTAAAATGTTCATATCAGGTTATACAAAAAAGACTTCTCCATTTGCTATTATTTCATCTTTTCTAAAAAATGCACCAAATATGTTAATTTGGTGCCCGATTTGGTGCAGCCAAAACTTGTTTGCATTAATTCTATGAAATAATAATGAACCATAATGTCGAATTACAAACATTAATAAAACCCGAAACTAATGATACAAACAAATCAATTTTATAAACATACAAATCGTTCGAAACTTCCTGGATTTCGCCTCAGTCTTTCCTGTGACACTGTTATTTTTTACGGTTGACTGATTTGACTCTTCATTATTGTTTACACCTCAGGGAGTCTGATTCCTTAATTGAACATCCATATTGATTCTATGCTCGTTTCGCTCTGCCACTTGCTTGTTTCTATATTAAAAATTCAATAAATATATTCACTGGGTGGGATAAAATGTATATTGGTAACTAATCTATTGATTTCGATGCTTAGCTTATGTCATCATGAAATATCTTTGAATTCAATCTGAGGCCCACAAAAAGTGAAAACAGAAGAACACTTTATTTGAGGTGCCTTTTCAGTACAAATATTTATTATATTTAATGTTTTTGTAAAGAGCCATTGACTTTTTGTTTTGTTAATTAGTCACCTAGTTCACTAAAGTGCTGTTGAAATAGAAGAGAAACACCATTAGCATGATATTAAGCAACACTGTTGTTTATGCAATCCGAGTCTCGTAAGTAACCCTTAATTCGTGGAATACAGAACAATAGTGCTGATAACTACCACAGATTGCTTGTGAAATATTCAAATGAAATGCTATATTATATTTTATGTCGACATTAATTAGAAAGTATAAAAAGATATTTTAATGGTTTCGTCGAACTGAAACTAAGTTTACGGAATCCTAAACAACATTGACATAAATTTTTTAGACCTTGATTTTAATTTCAATACCAAATTCGTCACTTTCGAAATAATCACATTCATTGCTGACTTTGATGTTTAAATTGATTGTAATCGGAAGTCTAAACTAGATAATTCCATATTCTTTCGTTTTAATGAAGCAATGCAAATTAAGTCGAGCTAACTAGGTACTAGCGCTACGTAAACTCATAAACTGGTCTTTGATGAATAAATTATGATGGTGTTATAATGTTGGGCTAGATAATACCTGATACAACGGAAATTGAAATATTATTAAAACGATTCTATTTAGCAAACATCTAAGCCCCTGTAATTCCTGTTAAGGACGTTAACTTTACAACTAAGCTGGTGGATATTTGACCTAGAACAAAAACAACACAGTGACTTCATTATTTTCTATTGCGTTTTTTAAAAGACTTTTAATTAAATCTTATATAAATTCATTTATCGAATATGTCAAGTTTATATATAATATTTAAAATTAATCAGAAATTCAAATCGCAAAGCTAATTTGCAATTCTTATCGCACACAAAACCATTAAATCTGGCGTGTAAGTACAAAGATTCTGTCCTGATTTGATACTCACATCTAAAAAAAAAAAAAAAACAGAGAATATTTTCTATATTTCAAGCCACAAAACTAACCTCAAAATGCTTGTATTTTTTTTTATAGTAATTTTTTGCCTTGTTTCGCAGGGGACAATCAACCATGTAAATATAGGTCTTTTTAAATTAAATACACAGCGAATATATTTTTAGAGGCACCAATGGGGCATTCTAGTGTCAAAAGTCCAAAAGGGCAAAGACAAAACCGGTAAACACGACCAAGAATAGCACGAGGAAATACAAAACATAAAAATCACAAAATAAACAGAATAGAAGTAACAACGCAAACTCAAGTCGTAACAAGATTAAACTCAGGTACAACAGTTCTGTTGACACCGACTTGGATACTTTGTATTTTGAAATATTCTACTGAAATTTTCCAAATATATATATGTTGTGTACAAGTTGTAATTTTGTACAAGTTATAACATGTACAAAATATTTGTACAAGTTATAACTTGTACGGACCAAAAATACAAGTTATAACATGTACAATTTTAGCCTGTACATGTTATTACTTGTACAAAATAATGACAAAAATGAGGTTTAACTTGTACAAAATATATTAATACAAATATTTTTAAAATACTAACACTTTTGACTAAAATGAGGATTTAAAACCTAATTCAAAACATTATTTTAAGGAAATAAAGTACTTAAAACAATATTAGAGAACAAAGATGATCAATACCAAATGTCAGACATACTAGGGAAACTGAATCTGTTGTAGATTCATAATGACCCTGACTTGGTATGGACATTTCAAAAGGAATGGGGGTTGGATGAAAGCAGGTTTTACAGCACAAAACTACCATCTTCCGTTAATTGCAAATCGGGGAACTAATGTGACATAGAGCCAAACCAAGTTGAGCAGTAAAGGAGACTTTATAACAAAACCCACAAAGAAAACTCACTTAAAAAAATAGAGGAAAAAAGGACACAATAGTGGACCGACCTGAAAAAGCAAGTCTTAAAAATCACTTGTTCAGTACCAGAGGTTAAATAATATAGTTATTATAAAAAGAAGTTCTTGCGTTCATAATTTTGTTAGATTTGAACATAAACATGTAAATGCCTATTTAGATATTTCATAAACCATATTCAACAGATTTGGGATGTACATGTAATGTTTTATATTTCTTGTTACAATCCAGAGATCAACTTAAAGGAAATAATATCAGATCAGAATTGGACTACATGTGTACATATATTAACATTTTCTGGTCATATACTTATAATTGTTGCCTTTATAACAACATACTATCAGTATGGTCTGTACAGACTTATTTATTCTTAATTCTTTTCTAAAAATTAAATGACATGTACCAAACATGTTGTCAAAACTTGTAGTTGTAAACAGTTACATTTAAAAAATATGCATCAGATTCAACTTTATTGCAGAAAAAAAAAATTGGAAAAAAAACAAAACAAAAACCTTTTATTCCTTTAATTTTGGTTTATTTGATATGTCAAAACAAAACACAAAATATTAACTTTGTTAATAAGTGTTACATTGGTCAATATTGATTTTTTTTTATTTAAAATGATGATTATTTCATGTAGCTACTTTTGAAATAAATGTTGTACAAGTTAAACCCGATTTTTTGCATTATTTTGTACAAGTTATAACATGTACAGGCTAAAATTGAACATGTTATAACTTGTATTTTTGGTCTGTACAAGTTATAACTTGTACAAATATTTTGTACATGTTATAACTTGTACAAAATTACAACTTGTACACAACATATACATGTAGTTTCTGAAAATTGCTTCAAAGACTAGGTGCCGTTTATTGTAATAAATCTGGTGGGTACCCTTTGTGTGGGCTTTGGTCTCCTTGAAATATGCATGTTCTTCACAAACAAAGCAGCTTTCTTGACTCACACTATAGAACTTTGTACTTCCGCATTCGTCCCTTTTCAAATAAGCAGTGTCATTGCTGACTTTGATGTTAAACTTGATGGTAATCGGATATTTAAATATCTAAATCAGATAATGAACCATGCATATCAAGTCAATCTCACTACGTACTAGTGCTGTGTAAACTTATAAACTGATGCTTTATGAACACATTTTGATGTTGTTATAATTTTGGGCTAATATAACAGAACTCGAAAAGTTAATGAAAGTCCGGGATGACAGTATTATATTCAGTATATGATTACGTTTCTAGATTGATATTAAAGATATTAAGTTGAAAAAGTTTACAACTGAGCTGGAAAAGTCTACTTAGAAACAAACAAGCACCGTCACTATGAGCAAATGTAAAGTTTAATAACATTGAAACTAATCAAAATTCAATAACATTCAGTTGTATTCATTTTTATCAAGCACTTTAAACTTGAAGCTCAATCGATAAATTACTCTAAAATAAAGGTAATAACAAAATTGTAAGCTGGAGGATCAATCTCAAATGTCCATGAGAACATACCGGAACAATTGAAGACCACAATTGTCCTGACTTGGCACAGGCATTAATAAAGGAATGGTGGGTTGAACCAGGTTTTATGGCGCGCCAAATGAAGTTCAAACATTGTAATTTTTAACATTTTACAAGTTGTGTGACGTCGATCATATTCTGTATATAAATGCCCATACAAAAAGTTTGGCCTAGAACAAAGAAGCACAATCACTGAAAAAGCAAAGATTGAGCTTAATGACATTCAAAATCTTATTTTAACATGATTGTAATTTTCATCAATATCACTAATTAGAAGCACGATTTGCAAAGATCCTGGCCTAATTCGGTTCTGACATTCACTCCACCTTTAAAACCAGAGAGGATATTTTATTCCAGTTTAAGGTAAAGGCATAAAAACCTGGATTAACCTTTTTATACAATTTTATACAAAGTGGATTCTTTGGTTATTTTTGTACAATTTACCTAGGAAAGTATTTTTTCTTAGTTTTAACATTTTTTAATATCAATATTTGTTAAATTATGAAGCATATATGTATGCATGTTGATTACAAAAAATGTAAATTTATAGATTTAGTTGTTTGATTAAAATGAACATTGAGCATTTACAACGGGGTTAATTTATGCTTTCCAAGCGATTCATTAAGTCTGAAAAGTGCATAAAACCTCCACTGTTTCATTAGGAAATAAATAAAATCTATTATGATGAACACACCCAAGTCGGGGTATGCAAAACGTAGCGAGTACGGGAAAGATGGACAGACGGCCGAATGGAAAGACGGGATCACTATATACTTTTCAAATGCAATGAACATTTGCAAGGAATCGTGCTCGATTTTTGTAGAAAAGGCATTGAGACAAACCCGTTGAGGGAGGAATGTCAGTACAAAATCAGGAGGTCAGGACCTTTTTTATTCGTACAAATCATTATCAAGCATGTTGCTAAAGTGTTCACTCTATTGCCTATCGACCTTATAATAATTATAAGGCTGATAATCAAAAGTGTCGAAGTTTACTTTACCCCAAACATTTCGAACAATTGAGCCAAAACTATATCAAAGAATAATTTGCATTGATAGTCTTGTTTTTGGATAGGCAAAAGGCAACTTATGACAACAGACATTCTAAAACAGACAGATGATTTGTTAGCGGCATGAACAGGCGCACAGATTCGTTCATTAGTTTGAAAATTTGTTGTTTTCTATTTTCCATAATTATATTAAAATCACATGCGTAATTCCATTTGAAAACTGTTGGTGATCTTTAATACTTCAATAGTCTGAATCGATTGTTATTTCTGCATGTCATTAACTAATTTACAACTGATATGGAAAAACAAATAAAACCGCTAATTTCTTTTTAAACATGTTATATATAGATATTTAATTTGTTTATGCTTTAAATATTTCAGACAAATGTTAAATTATTCAGCATGTTTATTACAAAAATCGGAGATACAATTTAAGACTTGATATTTATTTAAACTTAATATTGATCATTAAAGTTATCTTTTAGCTTCCAAAGAAATGTCTTTATTTTGTTTTAACATAGAAAAAAATAATCACAAATCGAGGCAAGAATTCTACAAATTTGGCAAAAGCTAAGCTTATTAATATTATATTGTGTCTATTGTGAATTTTATCAATTATTCAACAAACATTCATCATTCATATGTTTGGACGTTTTCAGATGAAAATCCTGTTAAAAACATTTAAAGATATTATCTTCATGTAATTTTTATTGTATATAAATAACCAAAGAATCCGCCCCTTTATAAAGAAAAAAATACTTTCCAAGGTAAATATAACATGCTTCTTATATACTTCTACACAAAAAGTTTTATTTAGTTTTTCAGTTTGTCATGTTTGTTGACATACAGATAGTGCACCTTGAGCTCTTCTAATTAGTGTATTATGAATATAGCATTATGAATGTAATTCTAATGTATATTTAGTTATTTAACGTGATTTAAACAAATGAAGAATTTGATCGATTATGATTTTAAGGCTAGTCGATAAAATAGGCATGGCGATTGTTTACTTGAATTCCCCTCAAAAATGTAAATCAAACAAAAGTACCTTTACTACCAATCAGCAAACGATATAGATAGTGCGATTGTACGTTTGAATTCAAAATGAAAAAAAAATCATAAAATGTCCCCAAGTACAAAAAAGGCAACAGTTTTATATGATAAAACATACGTGATGGTAATATCAAGTGTCACATAAATCACCATTTAATACAGTTACAAAAAATCATTAACATGTTATTCTAACCTTTAATGTGACAGAATATTTGTTTATCTTGCATGCTATGTTTTTTTTTTCTTTATTGGGAAGCTTTGCAGTACTTTGTGTGGAATCAGGTGCGAACAATTGTCCGTTTATTTGTATCCTAATGAAAACTAAACTTTAGCTTTATGGTTGTGGTGGATGACTTCATGTAAACGTCATGATTAATCAAGGGGTAAAATATAATTGTAACTGTTCAATGAATTCGCATTGTTGGTTGCTATTCATTTAGGTTATCTGATTTTCGTGCTGTTTTCGTTCGTGTTTACTTATCTTATTTTGATACGATATTTGTAACTACTAAAAAAGGTTGGCCGTATCCCTACCGGTTTAGAAAAGGGACCAAATGGCACCAAAAATTGTATATTGATAAAACTTCTGTAAAATGTTTATTTTACATCTGAATTTGATCATTTTTATTGTTGTATTCCTAAATGAATTCTGTCAACCAAATGTGACAATTGTTTACCGTAAAATTGCAATGGGCGGTCAGATTTGGGCCACATCCAAAAAATCTACTTGTTTATTTGATTTTCAAATTTTGTTTCATTAGAATCCTTGTTAAAAATCCCTGTCTGTATTTTCCAATAAGATTTGCAATATGCCCTATCTAATCAGGGTTGAAGGGTGCAAAAAACGCAAATTATAAGAGTTTGTTTTACAGACTGGTTTATGGTAAAATTTCACAAATATGCATTGAAAGTCCACCACAGAATGCATTTGTCAAAAGCTTTGTTAGTCCTCGATGGGCTGCAAGTGTCCAAAGAATTTGACAATCCATATTTGGCCTCGAATGTACAGGGTTCAACATGTTGCAGTCGTATTGTGCTGCGTTTTGTGTAGCTTTTCATTAATATTTCTAACTCATAAAATATTCATATTCTTTAATATAATGGATTTATCCTTATCTGTGTTTGGTTCACTATCTTTTAAAATCAGATTATTTTACCGATTCCTTTTTGGTACAAAGTAAGATCAGCTATAGTCAGAAGAAGGACAATTAAAAATAATACAATCCCAACAGACTATTCAATAAAGGTATTAGGCAGTGGATGGTTGATTGATATCTTTCGGTTTTAATTTGTTGGTCTAGGTGCGTTCATTTGACCAGAGTATCAAACACATGACAATATTTGTATTATAAAAAATGCATGTCATTTAGTCTCTCAGTTGCATGATCACTTACTTTCTTTGTCTATTTTTTTCCATGTTGTTTGATTGTCTAAGACACCTATGAGGTGGATTGTTGTTACCTTTATGTGATATTAACTAGAAGGTTTCTTGTTAAGCTAACACATAGATAGTATTTTTTTTTTCAAAGTAATTGACAGACCGTTCATAATATTTGAACGTGTGCCTTTCCTGTTCCCGGATCCATTGTTGTTCGGCGATAAGCCCCTCGCTATAATTCTTAATATTTTAAAGTATGTTTGTAATATGTATATTTGTGTTTATATTTTATTGTTCGCTATTTGATTTTATGTTCTGTAAAGCGCTTAGAACAATGTCATTTTAGATAAGCGCTATACAAGTGTTGTAATAATGTAATGATAAATATCAAAATGGTGTCTCGATCACAGCCTTGTAAGCCTTTTTTGTTACTATTGGACCATAAGTTCGCAATGGTAGAGTGAAGTTTGTACTATAAACCCCGGTTCAACTCATTATTTCTTATGTCTGTACAAAGGTAGGACCACTGCTATCTTCAGTTTCTCCTTAGTGTCTTTCACTTGTGTTGTCTTTTTTGAACTAGTCATTATATGCATTACATGGACATTTATTTTTATATTACCTTTCTTTGCCTCTAACATCTACCATATCGTGTCACTTCTGAAACGTGCATAAAGTGTAGCAAAATTTATTGTCTGGAACTTTGTTGTCATTTTAATTTCCACTTTTCATTTCGTCCGTATTTCATGTATCCACATTCGTTGATTTTTTGTTTCATTTGTTTGGAATTTTCTATTTGTGATTTCAGAATGCCGTTGATTTATAAATCAAAGGATGTCGTGTCATAATACTTATGGACGGACCATTTAACTTGAAGGGGGGGGGGGGTTGGTTTTTTATTTTAATCAGACAATTTTTTTCCGCGCAGAGCGCAGACAAAATATTTATTTTTCGAAGGCGTCGCTCGCGACAGAATATTTTTTTCATTATCAACATTATTTCTTATAGCAGAAATCCTTCTTCTGAATATTTTTTTTTTCTTACCCTCAGCTGCCAAAATATTTTTTTCATCAAAAATAATTTTCAGAATATTTTTTTTTTGGAAAAAACCAAGCCCCCCCTTCAAGTTAAATGGTCGGTCCCTTATTCAAAATATCATTATCATCGTTACATGTATTTATATACTAGTATATGTTTTTCTCGTTGTAGGATCATTATACCTGTTGTCGCTAGTGCAACACGGATGGTCTGTTGACTTCAATGTGTTTGTCTTGAACGTAACAAATACTGGAATTAATTTTGGAGCTTTAATATGTCCAATATTTGATACAGGAGATAACATTACATGCTACGTTTCTCATCACGACGAGGAAACCGAAGAACTAACCGGCTCAATATGGACCGAGCCAGATGTATCAGCCGGTTATGTATGTACGGAAAAGAACTACACATCTTCTGGTTACAAAAACGTATCTGCCTATTGCGTCGACCAATCAAAATATGACTTTGACTATAAGTTGGCGTACATTGGTTCGGAAATTAAGAATCTGAACGTCGAAGATACTAATCAGAATATTTTTATTCCGGTCAAAGCAACAGACACAACAAGTATAAAGGTAACGTATGACGAAGGTACTGATGTCTGGGTGAACGCAACCCTAGAGACTAGCGGTCTGGTATTGTACGCCTCTTTTAACGGATCCGATGCGTTGGAACAAACGTTCGATGTATATGGCGCAGATCTCCCTGGGATTGGTCAACATGCTGTTGAGGTGACAGTTTGGAATGATTTGTCCATTTTGAGAAGGTATCTTGTGTTTGCAGTTGCAATTCCTATCGAAGGATATATTGGAACTTGGAATATGTCAGATCCATACTTCATTCACGTCGACGACGCTGTTGTATTTAGAATTGATGCAACAAATGGCTCGGATATTATTTTCTCTACTGAGATCGACTCCACTGCTTATCTCGAGGCTACGTCCGGTTACGCAACGTCGTATGAATACACTCACACATTTAACGCTACTGGAACGTATAATGTCATACTTAGTGCGTCCAATTACGTCAGCGTGTTTGAAAATATAACAACGGTCAATGTTGTATACCCAGTGAACAATGTAAATGTAACTGCACCAGAATTCAACGTAGCACCCAACGTTGTCTTCACGTTTGCCATGGACGCACTAGCACAGTTGCCAATGGGCACTTTAAATGCTAGCATTTATGTAGATGACGTCCTTCACACAACCGAGTTTCTAAGTACATTGACCGCAGGAACTACATATGACTACACCGATACTTTAATACCAATAGGACCCCATAACGTCTTTGTTTCTATACACTCAGAATCATCGTCGTTAAACTTTACTTTTACCGTGGTTGTGGAAAAAACTATAACGAGCCTAGATTTTCTGTATAGACCAGACGTTTCACTCTCTGACCCTAATTCTTTAGGTGTTCGTTTATTTAGCGATGTCGATGGGCCTCTTTACAATGTCACCTGTCTGTTTAACATTAGTAACGGCCTCATTGTGTTAACAGAGGTATTCAACTTGACCTTGAGTGCTGAAAACTCAACCGTTGATGTGATTTATCCGGACACCGGCGTCATGCCTGTATCTGTCACATGTTCCAACCAGATTAGTTCTGTTGTTCTAACCGGAAACATCAACGTGACGTCCGATTGTTTTGAGATCGGGACTTTATTTAGCACAGAGTATAAAAACGAGAACAGTCCTTTGTCGATGCTGGTTACCAATGACAACACGGTATCTTATTTTTACGCTAAATGTCTGTGCAAAGAATTCAACTTGTTAAGGGTTAAATAGCCACGATAACTTTTCTTGTTTTAGTTGACACAATGCATTTAAGATGACACAATTTTACAGCATCAACACACATAAAGCTTATTATTTTCTGTAATTGAGCATATTTAATGTTTGATTAACAGTTTAAGTAAGAGCTCTTGGAAATGCTTTAGTTTTTGAACAGCTTTTCTGCACAACTTTTCTGAAAATACTCAAACGGTTTCCATGAAAATTGCTCAAAACTAAGTACATCATATAGAAGAAAACCAACAATATCTTCAAGTTATTTCTATTGTAATGTGTATCGAGATGTTAACAAATGCGAAATGACTGTTGCATAATGCATGAGACAAGTAAATAATGTAATGAAGTAGAGGTACCAATGTGGTATCCGAATGTCAAAAGTCCGAAAGGGCAGAGACAAAACCAGTAAACACCAACAAGAACGGGACAAAAACAGACAACATTTAAAACATGGAAACACAAAATAACTGAATATCAATCAACAACCCGAACTCAAGTCGAATCAAGAGTACTACTAGTGAACTCAGGTGCTCCGGAAGAGTAAGCAGTTCCTGCTTGCTATAGCACACCTGTCGCGTTGCCAATAGTCCATTCAGCGTGTCAAAAAAGCCTATGACAAACCAACATCTGCACTCATCTGAGAGATCGAAATCCCATATTTGTCTATAAGTGCATGATGTCTTCCGTAAAATTTCTTCAGTGAAGACAGCAACCGGGGAGCAACATAAGCCTGTGTGAGCAATTTTTGCGTCAGACGTGTCGTTCTGCTAAGGAAATCGATGTAAGTCCCACACGCTCTAGAGTAACGAATCAATTTAAATACGTAAACTCCATAAGCTGGAGCGGACGGAATGTTGCTACACAGGATGGGAAAGTTGACGATTGGAAAGTTGAAGTCATCACGTTTGCCATAGAGCCTTGTTGAAAGTCTTCCTTGAGAGTCAATTTCGAGATGTATATCTAAATATGAAGCAGACTTCTTACAATCCGTTGTGTCCTTTATCTCAAGCTCCTGGGGATGTATGAGATGGAGAAAGTCACCAAATCGAGAGTTGTTTAGTGAAAGGACATCAATATAACGAAACGTGAGTTTGAAAGAGAGGGCTAGTCTACGGTCTTTTTTGTCTAGAAGAGATTGTGAGAAGTCTGCTTCATATGAATGAAGAAACAAATCAGCAAGCAAAGGTGCACAATTAGTGCCCATTGAAATCCCTATTGGTTGCTGAAAAACACGTCCACCAAACTGAACAAATGTGTTGTCAATAAGAAAGTTGAGAATCGATTAGTTGGTCTTCTATAAATTTGTTCTTTTTCTTAGACTCATTGATGACAAAGTAAGTCTTGGTATAAACGACTACTAGATATTTGTATCTGCGTTTTCCATTCTTTTTGAAAAAGCTGCGTTAAATCAGCTGTGCCAATCGCGATTTCAGTTGTTCATGTGGAATAGAAGTGTAAAGTGTCGAGAAATCGAATGTTTTGATGCTGTTACAAGATGAAACTGATTTAGAGTTAGGAATCTTCATCAGTTCTTTCGAATTCTTCAGGATCCACATTTGATTGACACCATTTCTAGAATAACAACAATCGTAATATTTCTGGAGTCCGGATTTTATTGCCGTAAGTATTGAAGTCAACAGAACTGAAAGAGGCTTAGTTGTACATTTGGATGACCCAGCAATGCAGCGATGTTTGTATGGATTTTTATGTAATTTAGGAATCCAATACAGGGATGGAATGTCATCATTATTGCCACCAACAGAAAGGCCGAAGGAGGAAATGACAGATTTGTGATTGTCAATGATTTTCCCTTAGACAGTGTCGAAGCCGTGTTTGTGGTGCTATTGCTGGCACAACCAACCCCCATTTAAGCAACGAAAATATCAAACCTTATCTTCAACACCACAATTTGATTGAATGCCTCTAAGAAAACAGGACCATTGTAATTTTCATTTCAATTTTGGTCACATTAAAGACTGCTTGCTGGTTTCCATTGTGGAATTTTAAAGTGCCGTTTATTTATGTTGGTTGTGTTGCGTACACATCACCTCTCATTTAATATTTCATATTGATTGGAATTATTCTTTTTTATATTACCCAGTATAATTTACAATGTTTCAGATTACTGGGAAAGGCGTTGTTACGCTCACATGTAGAAATAGTTCCAGGGAATATTTCTGGGAGCTGTGGCCTCTGTTGGCAAACGGAACATACGTTAAAGACCAATATTATTCGAACCCAGCAAATCAGCCGAAGTCTGCGACTATATTCTTCGGCAGAGAGTCTATAACAGAAGCAAAGTACAAGCTGCGTATGGTAGTTAACTTAACAGATCTAGGACAGTATCTACAAGATGATATGTACATCGAGTTTCGCCTACCTCCCATTGTGACTGGCATTGAAGGTGGAAATGCAAGATATGTTAATCCAGGTGACGTTTTATTTGATGCCTCCACAAGAACGGAGGACAAGGTTCTGAAATACAATAATGTTCCGTTCAATTATGCATGGCGGTGTCGCATGGGACTGACACAAGCACAGGTTGACGAGGCTCTTGGAGAATTCGGTCAACCGTCAGCAGCAGACATTGCAACCTTCGGAACTCCGTGTCCTTTTACTCCCTCAGGTGCACGTTGGACAGCACTAGGGAGTCAGTTAACGGATAATACATGGTATTTATTTGAGGTCGAAGCCTCCAAAAGAACAAATGTGACGATAGCTGGGTTAGAGGATGTACCAACAACAAGGACTGCAAAGTCACTTCAGGCGATATATGTACAGATAGGCAATGCTCCTACAAGTGAAATAGCGTACGTAAAGTATATATACAGAACATTCAAAAGTTCTTATTTCATAATAAACAAATCATAATCATTCCTGTTTAATGTTAAAAAGAAAAGTGATTCTGAAAAACAATCTCTGATCAAGTCGAGCGAAAAGGAAAAAAAATAGCTTCCAATTTCACAAAAGACGTTAATGAAATTGAATTTAATTGTTA
Organism: Arcuatula senhousia; assembly: GCA_963971305.1. NCBI lineage: Eukaryota > Metazoa > Mollusca > Bivalvia > Mytilida > Mytilidae > Arcuatula > Arcuatula senhousia. The sequence continues at coordinate 63,453,070 of OZ020307.1, forward strand.
AGGTGATTAAAACATTTTACTCATCTGTCTACCTTAAGTCCTCAAAGTTTTATTTCGCTATTAGTTTTGATTCATCACCTTTGAGTTTATTTAGTTTGGCATTTGTTTGTGAGTCTGTGGGTCACATTATGTTCTAAGTGAGGGTTTGTGTTAGTTAACTTTTGCCAAATATATGTTTAAAAAATGTATACCAATTTCTACTAAGGCTTTATTTCATGACTTTCATCTGGTTTTTGATATGCGTTAGCGCCATTGAACCTGGTTTATCCCATATTTTCTTTTGAAAAGTCTTCAACATCTCAGCACCATTCACTTTCTCTGTATGTGAATGCAGGAACACTATCTTTCTGGTATTGGTTGAAATTTTATTTTTACTTGCAACTTGTTATATGATAGAAGAAAATGAGATGTGGAATAAGTGTACGCGAAACATCCTACAATATAAACGTAAATTTAAAACATCCACAATGGAAAACAGCCAGCACCCTTCAATGTGACCAGCGGTCGCTGCTCGCTGTTTTTCAATTAGGCCCTGGATTGAAAATAAACTACATATGATTCAAGCCCAATCCTAAAGTGCAATGAAAGACCCTCTTTTGACAAAAATCAATTAATATAAATTCGACTACATACAAATATAAGCTATGATAAAAATTCCTGGCTTAGGACAGGCACATCAAACAGCGCTATCCCATAACAGACTTTCTTTTGACATTCGAATACCCAATTGGTACTTCTCTGCCACCCTCTTCTTATCCCGGTGGCTTTAATTTTTCAGTTGTAAGAAAAGCTGTTAAAACCATCTATCCCGAAACTATCTACTGATCCTGTTCACCAAACCTATCCGTAGCTCTTTGCTGATCCTGAATATTTTTCTATTTTAGTTGTTAGAGGAATTGTTTATCAAAGTGATCCCGTTATTCTCTACTGATCCTGAATACTTTATTGTTTAAGTTGTAAGAGGAACTGTTCATTAAAGTTATTGCTTAATTCTCTCTACTGATTCTGAATACTTTATTGTTTTAGTTGTAAGAGGAACTGTTTACCAAAGCTATCCCGTAACTCTCTGCTTATCCTGAATGCCAATTGTCCAGAATGTGACTCTACCAGTACCAACTACGAATGGAGCATTTATAAATACAACCCTGGAACAAATGCATTTGACAACATAGATACTATACCAGCCATCGATCAATCACGTCTACTAGAGACAAGTAAGAATAGGTCAATCTACGAAATCTAGGTCATGTTAATGAAACAAGATCTAGAGCTAAGTCAATTTAGGAAAAAAGGTCTAGAAGTAGGTCAACTTAGTAAAAAAGTCTAGAATTATGCTAATTTAACTTCTCAATAGGTGTTTTCAGTTTATAATGATCTATCTTTTTCAGGGCCATTATCTATTTGTTATAAAAGCAAACATTCACAGAATGTCAAAAGCCTAAAAGAGAAAACTACTGAAAATGCCAAGTGGGATATGTTACTAGATTTTACCATACTTTATTTTTAACGATTGATTAAATTGATTGTTTTTTACCTTAGAGAAGCATAGCTTTAGTACTAGGCATACATCTGTCCTTTAACCATTTAACAGTTGTTGTAGCAAGCTACATAGTGTAATTTCCTGTAATATTAGTGATTAGTGAACATACCTTCTAACCATTAACGTAGCTTTTATTTGTTGTTCTCTGTACTTCTTTTGTAAACTGCTCTAGGTTTTCGTAGCCTTATCCTGCAAATAGTCGTTTATATGGTTTGTAGCAAACGTATCAATCAGTAACATGCTGTCTGTGGTGAACAGGGATGGAACAATTGAAAGAGAGAAATGAATCATTGTTGTTGTGTATAATTTTGTTTTATTTTATTTAATTTTATCAGAATTGACCGGAGGTAAGGCTTTCAAATCATGACAGGCATGATATATAACACACATATACTTTAGTAGCACCATTTTTATTTATTTTCATTTGTAAAGGGAAATGTGTTATTCTGGTTAAAGTGTCTGCATTTTACTTAATATAGAACATGAAAATCTGCGGGAGCTTATAAAATTATCAGGTTGAACCTGCATCATATTTTAAAAATAACATTCAGCTAAATTATTCCATACAGAACTTCACAATCGTTTGTGTTCCTTATCAGCCTGAGGTCAGACTTTATATAGGGCCTTGTTCCCCTCTATTATTCTTTTATAAGAGCATTTGCCAAACGAAAATCTGTTTTTGGCTTATAGCACATTTACTGTGGTAAAATATTATTTTTTCGTAAGGAAATTTCATTCTCACATACTATTGTTGGAGAGATGCAAGTCCCTCTTGTCTGACACCTGAGACTAATAAACATCTCATCATTTTCTATTAAAAGTATCAGTCCTTTTTCGAACCACACAGGTGGTAATTTGTGAACAAATAGTCCAATGATTTGAACATGGTCTCAGGATAGTTACTCGACCATTGTGCTCTTCAATATCGTACTAAAAAGTGTGATTTCCATTAAATGTTTAAAAAAAAATAACAGGACCGATAATTCAAGAAAAAGTAGAAAAAGTCATTTTATTATAAAGTGAAGATTATTTCAATAATGGTCTTGACTTGGTACAAGCATCTCAAAAGAAATGGTGGGTTAAACCAGGCGCCAAACCTTCCTCTTCCATTGCGATCTTTAAGACCGGTAGTAACAAAAAACAGCACATGGTTGTGAGACATAATAGGGATGTTGAGGTGATCATCTAGGTACAAAAACAACACAAAAACAATCACGAATCATTTCGTCAAGCGTAATTTTGAATTTTCGACAAGTGAATGATTTTGTAAGAAAATAATTTAGAGGCCATATAAGAAGTTATTTTTCCTTTAAACTTGGTAAAAAAGCCAGTAACGAAGACAATGGTGTCTTAAACATGTAATAGAAAAATATGTACAATCCTTGGCATATCTTAATATGATTAAGGCCCTGCCTTTTTAGCGAGCATCGAAAATCTTATACCTTTTAAAAATAAATCCATGTGCTCGACCGGCTAAGTTTAACGTAAAGAGGGAACTTTTAAAAAGGGAATTAAATAGTAGCAAAGTCTGATCCCACCCAACCCAAATCATATGCACTTGAGAAAATTGTTGTTAAAATATCTGGGATCAATAACTACTTATTAAAAATTGAAATATTTATGCAAATAATAAATCCTGTAACATTATGGGACGACATTAAGCTGGGACGAAATTATCCAATTTATTGATTACGTGACGTCATTTCCTTGTCAGAGTATTTCGCGCTTCTTCAGCAAATCTACCAAAACAACATTCAGATTCTGTCAGGTTTTGTGAGATTTTCTGAGTATCAGTGTTTTATTTGAAGCATTGGTAACAAAAGGTACATTATGAAACCTGGCGGAAAAAAACGGTAAGGTAAAAATATCATGCAGGATTGAGGAAAATGAGTGAAACCCCACAGCCGGGGACAGGATGGGACTCTTTAGGTAAGAACCTTTTTATTTATTATTATGAGTAGGTTTTATTCAGTAAATTTATGTATTTCTTTATCTCATTTTATCTTACTTAGAATTTAACAAAGCTTGGTCAGTATCATGCATTTGGTATGACTAGTCAATGGGACGATCATGTTGCCAAAAGCTAGCTCGGTAATTTCCGGAAAATCGTTATTCAGCGGAAAAGACCGAATGGTATTTAAATAAAAATCTGTGTGTGAAAATAAAAAAGGGATGAATGAGGGTTTTATGACTGTTTTTGAATTTCAATTTTTATATTTTTGCATAACAGATTATGATGTATTTTTTATAAGCCCAGAGGGTTGATTGCTTTGCTTGCTCCGTGCCTATTATTTTTTTCACTCCGTAAAAGTAAACCTGTTCCAGTTTTATCGTCAGTATATTTCTGGCACATCTCAAAACATGCACAATGCCGTAGGGCTCGCATCTGCGATGCTCGCTATTAGTTGTGAAATAAAAACACCATTTGCAGTTGCGGTAGGTATGTTACTTTCCGTGTTAAAAAAGTTAATGATTTGAAAATTTAAGTCGTCGCTTTCCTCGTTTATTTTGGACTGAGATGTTCATCTGAGTTAATTCGGAAAGAAAATAGATTCGATGCATTTTAATCTATAATTTTTCAGGATATATTGAATAAATTCAACTGCCAAAAGAAGCTGTTGGATAGAAGAAAGATAAAAAAGGACTATTTTATTATAAACATAATTTAAACAATTAATTAATCAAAAATTTAACTTCTTTATAATGATTTCAGAGCACTTATACTTATATTTGCACAATTTCCTTATGTGAACGGGTTATAAAGTTAGATTTAAAACAATCTAGCTTTAATAAGCTATTTTCTATATTTTATTTTTATCATATAAATAGCTGTTACTACATTTTAACAGCATATAACTATTTGAAATATTTTTTTAAAGTTGACTTTAAGGTTAAATACAGTTGTTTACACATATTTATTTTAACGTGTTAAATGTGCTTGTGAACAATTTATTGCTTTAACTAGAATCAATAATGTGTTCCCCCTTTTCTTCATATTTTTTTAAGTACCGGGAACCAGCAGTGAACTCAATTGTCTTCATACGAGTGGGAGATACTAAAATACACAATTAAGGAAATGGTGCAAATTATGTTCAATTATAACATTTTTTCATGGTGATTCCTTGCCTTTACCAATCTCAAAAGTCCGAGAGGCAGAAAAAGGAGGACATTTCAAAGAAAATGAAGACCGCAATGGTCTTGACTTGGTACATGCATCTTTTTAAGAAATGGTTGAAACCAGGCTGAATCGCTCCAATGCTCCTTAAAGCAAGAACTTAGCGCAATCCGAAGATAGATCGTTATAATATTTTTTTGATATCACAAATGATAATTCAATATGCATCTACACAGGCAAAATGTGGACTGCGTTTAACGTGCGTCTGGTGTACGTTAAACGCATGTCATCTCACACATATTAAATTCGCGTTTCTAACCGCGTACGTTTGACGCACGTTAATTTTTCTTGGCAATATTTTTATTTCATAATAAACACACTAAATAAATTACTCACTAATTTTATACATTTTAGGGAAATATACGTCTGACGTATGAGAAACGTATGTTTGACGCACGTTTAAAAAAACGTACATCTGACGTATGTTTTGACAATTATTTGACGTACGTTTACCCTACGGTGGTAAGAAACATATGTTTAAAGTACGTTTATACTCTTCGTCAGATACACGTTTTTACAAACGTACGTCAGACGTATGTCTAAATTTTGCCTGTGTACGATTCATCTAGTGTTTTAAAATAGATTATCTTATATTTTTATTTCATTTCACCATTTCATTTGTATAATCAGTTGATGATTTGTAATAATATAATTAATTAATGAAAGTATTGCATTGTTCTTATATAAGACAGACATTAAAAGGCTTAAATACTTTTGTTAAATTTTCACTTGTGCACGAAACTTTCATTCAAAATGTCCTGTGTTGCTTAAAAGTCCAAACAATAAATATTATTGTTATGTCTAATTAATGTTTATCCACCTTTAAAATTCAATACAGCCTAATTCTGTCGTTATAAAGAAAGATACTTTTCAAAAATCCTGTTGAACGGTGAAATTTGACTGCATATGTAACAAAGTAATCATTTTTTAATGTACCATCCATAACATAGGACCATGTTTTTGTTAAATTGTATAGATTTGCTTAGCTTTATTTGTTTTCTTTCTTAACTTTTATAGGCAGTGTAGCGGCAGGTAAATGTGCTGGAAAAATCATATATTATACACTTATATATCATACTATTTGCTTAACCACAAAAAAAAGTCACCGCATTTAGTAAATTACATGTATTTTTTAGCTCAGGTCCAGGTGAGCTATTGCCATCACTTGGCGTCCGTCGTCGTCGTCGTCTGTAAACTTTTTCAAACTTTTTCTCCCCTGAAACTACTGAACAGATTCAAACCAAATTTGGTCTGGTGGTACTTTAGGGTATCCTGCACAAAACTTGCGTGGGGATTTTTGATCCGTCAAAAAAAACATGGCCGCCGTTGCTAAAAATAGACCAGGGGGTCAGACTACTGTTTTTGGCTTGTAAATCAAAAAGTATAAGAGATAGATGAAATCTGATGCCACCCCACTGCTTCAGCATTAAAAGTTCTACATAAGTCTCCATTTGGTCCAAGTTGTCATATGACCCCTTATGAGAGTTACAGCCCCTTAAAGGTGAAAAATAGCGTTTTGTCATGTTTTTGACATATAGTATGAAAACTATTGCAGATAGAGAAAAGCTGTTGCTTGCTTAAATGTTCAGCTTATTTAGCTCTTCAAAAGTCTCCATAGGGTCAAAGTTGTCAGATGACCCCTTATAGGGGTTACGGCCCCTGAAATAATGTTTTTTCATGTTTTTCGCCTGTAGAAAGAAAACTATTGCAGATAGAGTAAAGCTGTTGCTTGCTTAAATGTTCAGTTCATTTAGCTCTACAAAAGTCTCAATAGGATCGAAGTTGTAAGATGACCCTTAATAGGGGTTACGGCCCCTAAAATAACCTTTTTCATGTTTTTGGCCTACAGAATGAAAACTATAGCAGATAGAGAAAAGCTGTTGCTTGCTTAAATGTTCAGTTTATTTAGCTCTACTAAAGTCTCAATAGGATCGAAGTTGTCAGATGACCCTTAATAGGGGTTACGGCCCTTAAAATAACCTTTTTCATGTTTTTTGGTCTTTGAAATAGAAACTATAGCAGATAGAGAAAAGCTGTTGCTTGCTTAAATGTTCAGCGCATAAAGTTCTACAAAAAAAAAGTCTCCATGGGGTCAAAGTTGTCAAATGATCCCTTATAGGGGTTACGGCCTCTAAAATAACGGTTTTTCGTGTTTTTGGCCTATAGAATGAAAACTATAGTAAATAAAAAAAACTGTTGCTTGCTTAAATGTTCAGCTCATTTAGCTCTACAAAATTTAGGGTTGACATCAAGACCAGGTGAGCCATTTAGGCTACTGGGAGCCTCTTGTTTTCGTTTTTTTAACCTATTTTCTTACAGAATGTCATTTGGTGTTATTGTTTACGCAAAGAAAATATTTATTTGTATATTTTAACACACACACACACACACACATATATATATACCCTCCACCAAACACAAATTTAATTGCTGCATGGTGTTACACCTCTTGTTCATATATGCATGGTAATATTTATATTAAATGCATACTTTTCCATCGTTAAGGTTTATTTGCATGATGATACTAATGTCACATATTTTCACATTGATGACAGTGTAGGAAAATTCCCACAAATTTTGCATTTTAAAGCCTGAACACCAACCTGCACGAGATATTATACAATACTTTTACACTCTCAATATATTTTCAAATTTATTTATAAATGCACTTTCATCAAATAGACGTGTTAAACATTTTTTCCCACGAAACGAATAAATATCGCTATTTTATCCTGCTTATTTCAATTTTGTATGATTCTGCTTCAATCTAAGTAAGGAAAATTTGTCCTAATGTAGACGTGCATTAAAATTATTTTTGCTCGTTTCTCCATGAAATATATATTTGTTTCGATTTAAGCTTTTCTATACATCTTCTGTAATAGAAAAGATTGAAAAAAAACTTATCATTTTTATTAGAAGAGGAAAAAGCTTAAGACAGGATATATATGGAACACAGCACTTAAAATACATAAAATGGGTTAAACACTCGAAGACCATGAGTTCTTTATTATCACGTAGAATTGGTAATGGCATATACCTGTATACTTGAATAGATTTGCAGATTTTTGCCGAAATCTCATTATGGTTTGCATCCTTTTAAAAGAAAACATTTATAACTATGATTTGAAAATGACAGCTTGGTAAGGGCATTTTTGTCGTATCAAAAGAGCACTTACCATTCCCTTTTAGATGACAATACAAATTCACCAAATTTTCACTTGAAGTTTAATCAATCAAATTAAAAAAAATACACCGACATTCTCCAACCTTTTACCTTTTCAATACAAAATGCTCTAATCAATTTCATGGAGAGGCAAAATGAAGTAGGACATGTAAACGAATTCTCATTAAAACACTGGTGATACTTTTTACATTAGCAAAATGATTAACAAATTCATATAATATACATGTTTAAGGTATTGACAAGTTTTCGTGTGGCACACGAAAAGTTTTAATATTCATACGTTAATCCTTTATTATGCCGTTTTTTTCATACGAAACTCAATTGAGTTAGTAACCAAACACACTTTACTTCAGCAGGATGACCTGTTGCCAACTGCAATGGTGCCTGTTGTTCTTTTCGCTATAGTTAACTCGACTGTCAAGACTGATACTTCCTTCCTTTTTCTTACAGCACTAACTGCAGAAGAAATAGGCGTTAATGTTGACGCCCTAAATGAGGGGGACAGGATCAAATTCAAGCTGGTCGTCAGGACACCAGGACGAAGCCCGTCCACGGCAGAATATATTGCATCAGTAAACGCACCGCCTTATGATGGAACATGTAATATTTTACCTACAACGGGTAAGTGTACCTACAACAGCTATGACAACTTGTAATATTTTACCTACAATGGGTGAGATAACTTGTAATATTTTACCTACAATGGGCGAGATAACTTGTAATATTTTACCTACAATGGGTGAGATAACTTGTAATATTTTACCTACAATGGGCGAGATAACTTGTAATATTTTACCTACAATGGGTGAGATAACTTGTAATATTTTACCTACAATGGGTGAGATAAATTGTTATATTTTACCTTCAATGGGTGAGATCACTTGTAATCTTTTACCTACAATGAGTGAGATAACTTGTAATATGTTACCTACAATGCATAAGATAATTTGTAATATTTTACCTACAATAAGTTAGAAAACTTGTAACATTAAACCTTCAAAGAGTTAGATATTTTGTAGTATTGGGTAAGAGAGCTTGTGATATTGTACATGCAACGGATTTAAAATAAAACTAATATTGTACTTACATTTGGTTAGATAATTTGTAATATTTTACCTACAACGGGTAAGAGAACTTGTAATATTTTACATAAAACGGGTAAGAAACATTTTACATTGGTTAAAGTACATAGTTAAAGGCGAAACATATTTTATTTTACTTTTATATCAATTCCATTAGGTTTATTATAATATTTAGTGTGGTTTTGAGTGGCAAATCCAGAAACGTGGATAATGACCATGAACCATAGATTAAAAGCTATTTACATTGATCTTGGTTTCAATTTTAATGAGCTCATTACAATGGACAATCACCAATTATAGTTATTTATTGGTAGATCGTGTGATGGAAGATAAGTATGACAAAATGACTATACTATAGGTTATTTGTTAATACACTTGTTCTCTTATAGGTATAGCAGTAACGGACTGGTTCAAAATTTCCTGTATAAACTGGAAAGATGAAGGAACACGTTACCAGAGAAATCCACCTGTTGACATCAATGAAATAATATCTTATTCTGTATATCATATCACAAATACAACTTCTAATACTACCATATCAAGACTTATATCTGACTCAGGTTTGTTTTCATTGACCTGTAACTTTCTTTTCTCCCTTTTTTCTTATTGTGCTTTCTTAGCACATGGTTGTTGATTCCAGTTTAAATTGTGTTTTTAGTGGTTGAGACATCATCTAAAATGTCGTGTTTTTTTTGGATTTTGTATGAATTTCAAAAAGTATAAAAATATTGCTACATCGACCATGTCTTATGTTTTTGATTTAATAAAAGGTGAACGTAAAATTCAAACAATTATGAAAATATTTAAATGTATCTCTGTTAACTTTACCAATAACAATTCATCAAAGATGGCAAACATGTTGAATAAATAAAATATTAAAAGCAAACACTTATGATTACTAATTAACATCTAGCAACAAATATAGGACAATAGATATTATGATGTTGCTTATTTTAAAAGCCTTATGATATAGTAATGAACTGTAGGGCCCATAAAACCATTTCTTTACATTATTAATAAAACGAATGAATTATAACCCAGTTATCGATATGATAATAATACATCTTTCTTGGTTTTTACTGTTTCACTTACATATAAGGGTGTTATAATGCAAATTGTCAAAAGAACAACGAAAAAAAATTTGCTCAATGTATTATAATAATGAGTTGGCAATTATTTTATTTAGATTCTGCTTTGGTTTAAAAGTATTATAAGACTGAAAATCTCAGCCCTCCCTTTTAAAACTGTTCGTGCCTAGATAACAACTTACAACAAAGCTCTATGGATAACATTTGAAACTACTTCGGATGCTCATTTCATTTTTAACCTACCAGAGAAAATAATGAGATGTAGAATAAGTGTACACGACACATCCCACAATCAAGCGACAATTCCGAAAAACCATCCCTCAAAGGGCAGCATCATTACAATTACTAAACAAGTACATGATACAATAGGGATAAAATAAAATATAAGATTATAATAAAGAGATAGAAGTTTTAATATTATGAACAGTGTATATATTAGTTATCATCAGGTTTCCAAATACACCAGTACGACTGCCATATACTTTAAAGAAGGAAAGTTTTTAACATAATTTTCAAATTCACTTGAAAATTTCAGTACACCGTTCATGTGTTTTATCGATGTCATATCATTATACTAAACTCATTAAAATTGTAGGAGATGCAAGTATCGTGTCTACACTTTCAATTGGCGATCCCAACAATAATTATTACAGTAGAATAAGGGTACAGATACGTGACTTTTACAATGGCTATGTGGAAGAGGAATTCCCGGTTTGGGTAAGTACCAAATAGACATAAGACATAATTTAAGGTCACTCAAAGGGCAGCATCATTACAATGATTTTACAAGTACATGATACAATAGGGATACAATAAAACATAAGATTATAATAAAGAGAAAGATTAATACAGAAATTATATTCCTGTTCAAAGACTCTGGACCTAAAACAGACCAATATTTCACTTCTTTACATGTTAAAATCTAATGCATCTTTCAATGCTAGTACTTCACACCATAGAAATTAAATCAGAGGTTAAACAAAACAAAACAAAAATCTATAATGTGCATTTCTAGTGTACACGGTAGATTGAAGTTTGACAAAGATCCAGAATATTCTTTAAAAGCTATGACGTATGTTCAGCTTTTGTAATGGTTTACATGCCAGGGCTTGTACACTTTTTTCTGATCTGCATAACCGACACCATTGTCTCCGTGACCGGCTTTTAGACCTAGGTTATAAGAAATTACGTCTCATATGGTTTTTCGTTCGATATCAGCATTTTGAAAAAAAAATGTCACAATGACAATTCTTGATTGCTTTAATTGGACAATATCTGTTTGCTGTTCTGAAATGACCACCTCACTGTTCAATTTGCGTCTCTCAACCGTGGTTTTGTGTTTCTTGCGAACTCTAAGTTTGGCACCATAAGCTGGTTTCACCCACCATTTCTTTAAAATACCTAGTCAGGATTATTGCAAACTTCAACTTCTCCTTTGATTTTTGGCATTACCTAGTCATTTTTTCTTGATAATTTAAGATTGGCCATCCTAGTTCGGTTGTTTTGTTATACCCTTTATTTGAAATAAAGCACTAACCTGTTTGGCAATAATCTAAGTAAATTAAGATATGATAAGAAGAATGACCTTTGGTCAGTATCCTACCTACCCACCTGTTCTTCCTAAATGGAACATGCACTAGAAGAGTCAATATTGAAACTGACAAAACCTACTTGACAAATACTTGACTAACTGAAATCTCAAAGTGTTTAGTATTTTAAGAAACTCAGTTAAAATTCAGAACATTTTTTTTGCGGTAAATCAAGTTGATCAAGATCGTATCCAGTAGAATCAAGAGTTATTACACTGGACACTACTAAACCAGTCTTGAAGATAAACAACTAAAATTGAACTTAAACTCTTAACATCACTGTAGAATCAACAAGTTCAGTGTAAAGAAGACTTGTCAAGTTCATTATGTCCTTTTAAGCGACTTTTGGCTTTACTGGTGGTAAGACTGCAACCAGTTTACTCCACTTCACTTTGAAATTAATCGTACCTGTCCTCAGGATTGTCCACCTGGAAAGGAAAGAAAGGAAAAGTACAAAACAAATGTATTCACAAAGAAGCTGAAAAACCAAATAGTACTACATATTTTTTGTATTTTGCAAATAACATATTAAGATATATTTCAGGTGACGAATCCAATCGATGTGAATAGAGCAACACAGACAAATTCAGAAATTATTAACAATATAACATCACTGGTCTCTAATGACATGGAAGAGGCACTAAACAGTAACGATCCAAAACAAGTTCTTCACCAAGCCTCTGTCATAATAGCTTCAATAGTTCTTATAGTAAGTTATGCTTGTTGAGGATTAAAAATAGTTTAAACAGAAAAGGAAATAAAATGTGTGCGATTCGAAAGCTATTTTTGGGTTCAGTTGTTAATCAGGTATTAGGTTTTTTATATCTTTATGAATGTTTTTTTAGGAAAACTGTTTTTACTTTCACAATGTTTAGATTGAAATGCAACACATCAACATCGGTTAAATTAAAGACAAAGCCACAATAGTGTATCTTTCAAAAAAAGTTTAAAGTCAGGGTAAGCGCTATTTGTGTACAAAAACTCATTAGGAAGGTTAACATGGTTAAAGTCTTTACTTGAATGCAAACAAAGAAGAACATGTTTTGTAGCCTACAACAGAGGAAACATTTAACACGACAGATAAACCAGAGAGCTGGGTAACAGGTTTACTTGATGCCATGGAAAATGGCACAAGGTCATACGACAGCATTTTAACAGATCTGTTGAAGAACGAGAAAGATCCAGTGGAGCTAGCTATAACTGAGGTTGGTATTTTATATTGAATGAAATAAGGATGTTTAATTTAGTACAAGGTAATGCCATCTGATATGACATAAACATGTTCAGTATCATTGTTGAAGTAACAGACTTAAGGTGTCCAAAGTTAGATACACGAGTCGAACTATCCTGGAAATAACCTATGAATATATCTATGTATGATACAAAAAAAATAAGATTGTCACTGTCTTAAGGACAAAAATCATTTGTTTGTTGAATATCTTTTGGGTGTTTTTAGTTTGTTGGTTATTTTCCTTTAGTATATCAACTGATGTTGATTTTAATAAGTTTTTTGTATGCCTTGTCTCAATGATTATTTATTTTTGTTGTCTTTCTTCTGAAATAGGCAATAGAAAACCTAACACGAATCATGGAAGATAAACTAGAAAGTAATGTATCCACGTTCTTTATGATTGAAATGGCCAGTAGTGCTTTCTCGGGAGCTATCGATGACAACCAATATGTTAGCACAGATGCTGGGGTAAGGTTTTAAGTAGTATTATGATAGCCCTTAGTAGGATTTCCACAGAGCGACGTGAAGGCTTTGTTGGCTACTTTCGACTCTCTTAATTTCTTCTGTATCAAATAGTAATTAAAACTTGAACAGATTTTTTTTGTACAAAATAAATTAAGATATTTGTATTTGGCTACTTTCGACCTTCATAATTTCTTCTGTGAAATACTGATTAAAACTTGAACCAACTGATTTTTGTACAAAATAATTTATGATATTTGTATGCGTCTTAATATGTCAAATTGAATAAAACCAATGAATCAACAATAGTGAAGCGAAAAATATCTTGATTGAACATAATTTACTTGACTATTCTACACTGTACACATTCATTGTTTAGGGTTGCTAAGGGTTCAAGTTCAATTTCAGTACTTAATCTTTAAGGCTTTCAAGTAGTATTATCATTAAAATAAGAGAAAACAAAAGAATAAAAAATGGGAAACGCAACAATAACATGAACAAATCTTCGACCTTTTTGTAAATTATTAAATTGTTAATCTTTGGGCGGGAAAGTATTCACAAAAATTAAGTGAAACTTTTAAGAGAGAAAAAACATATTTCTTTATTTCTTCCACAAGGGCTTGTTAAAGTATGTCTGGATTAACAAAATGATTAAGATGTTTATTTCCGTAGCAAGCTCACTTGTAACCTAATAATACAATGAAATAACTGAGTATAAAGTACAAACAAAGGACAGAAGATAATGCTCATTAGTATAACAGTATTGAGACTATACTCTAGCGAAAAAACGTCTCTAGAGTTATCTTTCTTTGAATTATATTATGAAGCTTGTGGATTTAATCATGGTTCAATATGTTCCTTTTATTGGACACTCAACAATTTAATTAAAACTACATGTTTAAACTTAAAAGTCAAAACTTAGCAAAAAATCATAATACGTTCTCTTCAAAAAGTAAGAGAGCAAAAGCGAAAGATATTCTAATACATTTAATCAAATGTGTTTTCTTTCAGATATCTTCTTCCAATGCATTGACAATACTGATAACAAATTTCAAAAATGCCAGCGAGGAAGCCTTGACATCAGACAAACTGTTTGACAGTTCAGATCCACGGTTAGAATCAACATCGTTAGGTAATCATTATCATTAATTCCCATGTTTAACAGGCTTATATCTATAGCATTTTCGCCCTTCAGAGTTTTAAATTGTTACTTGGACTATTCAACATGTAAAGTCAGTGAAGATCGTAAAATGTGGATCTAGATTTTTTCAGGATTTATTTTTCTGAAAGTCAACATGTATTATAAAGTTTTAGGTCTATTGTCTTTTGTTTTTATATTTTACAGTTTATTTAATAAACATAAAATACTTGCATCGTGAATTAACACAATATCGACCTTTTTTATAATCTAAAGACAAAAATGAAAAGATGAATAGGAATATCTGACTAAATCCTCAAAAATTTAGCATCTGATAAAAACAGCCACAAACAGGATTCTTCGATGAGACCATTAGACATTACTTGTTTCTGACTTCTGACAGCTAGCAACATATATTAAATTCAATGCATATTCAGAACCAAAATTTTATAATTGTAGCTATTATGGGGTTGGTGTCAGCTCTAGTAGGGGCGACTCTTACCCAGGATTTTCCAAGTAATGGTCTTGCATTGATTTCTGGATCCACGGCAGACTCAAGAGAGCAGGTGGACTATATAGCAAAAATATACGGTGACGACGCATACAGCTTGATGGAAAATAGTGATATGACGCCAGAGGAAAGATATGGACTTTATAAACTTAGGGCAAGAATAACTCAGGCTGAATTCAATGATAGACAAGATTTGGTAAGACAAGATAGCAGTTTAGTTCAGTGTGTTTTGATTCGTATTCGTCATTTGTTTGCGTCAATTTGTGTTGTCTATGCTTTTTAGACTTACATGATATGAATTGCCATTGTAGTACTACATTGCCTTTTTTTAATAATGATAAAGATATGAACAGTTTTGTACACTTGTCTGGCTTTCAAAGTAAACATGAACCTTCTTTTGTAGGCTTCTATATCTACTACTTCTATAGACCTAGCAATAGGTACCATCATAGACCAAGGCTTGAACATGACCTGTAAAGGCTGCGAAACTTCCATCATCAATAAAAACGTTGATCTGTTCATGTCCAAAACGACACTTCAGGCTTTAAATGACGTAGCCAATGCTCTTCTGAACGTGACGAACAGCTCTATTCTAATGACTTTGGCTATAAGTACAGATTCTAATGATACAACCCTCTTTGGTGTAAGTATTTATTTATAAGTTCATTATGTCTCATCGCTTATGCGTGATTGTTATTTTCTACAATCTTGCTAATTGCTTTATGAAAACGACACATGGTTATGCACAAATCGGGGTTTTAGCTGTAGTTTTGCGCGCCTAAAAACCTTGTTTAACCCACCATTTCTTTTGAAATGCCTGTACCAAGTCAGGACCATTGCGGTCTTCATTTTTTCCGGTATGTCTTTCTTGTTTTGTCTCGTCTTACAGACATTTGAGATTGATTCTCCAAGTTCGGTAATTTTGTTGTTACCTTTATTTATGTAAGATGTTTAATTTGTCTTACCCTTATACTATAGACAGTTAATTTTCAAATACTTGAAGAAATAAAAAAGACGCTCACCAAGTTCATGTATTTTGGGAAAAAAGTTTTTCTTGCTTAACGTAACGCCATAAATGACTCTCGGAATTATGAGTAAAATTAAATCATTATGGTATCAAATGTCTTTATCTAAATATTGATTGAACGTTTTGCGTTTTCAGATCGCTGTTTATCCCCAAAATCTGTATATACAAAATGAGGATACAACATCCCTTATTACATCAGAAGTTCATAAACTTTCACTAAAAGACGAAAACGAAGATGATCTTTCACAAACGGAGGTCACCATTTCACAAATGCCGAAGACTTCAGCCTTAGAACAAAAGTCGGAAACACTACCCGCCTACACGGAAGGAGATGCCTCAAAGTTGTTCTACCATTCATTTTTCTACCGAGATCCAGGAGATTACGTTTGTGTGAGTGTCCAGGAAGAAATTCCAAATTACGTAACGTCATATGACGTCTACGTCAAGGGAGATGAGCAGCCGACACATTTGAGTTACGACGCTAAAGGAGAAATATCACCGTATAACGATTGGATGATTTGTTTCCCGCCACAGCTATTCTCAACTACCGGAGAGATGCATGTGGCTCTCCATGCAAATAGTAGAGTTGGTAAGATTAAGGTTATATTACTAAAAGAGATCCTACGTATTCATAAACGCATAAATATTTATAACAAAACGCTCATTAGAACGAGGAAGATGTTTTCTATAATTCTTTTAAGAAGAAAAAATGGTGTTGCCATATATAAATGTTATGAAATAAGTTAAAAGAAAATAAAAATAGGCTTAACGACAAAGATACGTTTTGTAAAAAGAACATTAACAACTTAGAATAGTTTCTGTCTTACTACATGTACTAAAGGGAATCGAACAAAAAAATCAAAAGCATGCCATGTAAGCTGTTCAAATCAACATGTCGTTTAAGCTTTAGTACTTTTGTTGATTGTTCAATGACCAGTTATAATTCAAAGATTCAACCATTTATTTCTCTTACAAATTATAAAAAACAACATACAGCGACCGCTGATTACATTTGGGTCGTCTGGTTGTCTGTAAAATTGCAAGGGGTTCAAAAAGATTATGTCGCATGCATTTCACTTGTTTTTTAGCTGATTTTCCTGGTGTGACGTGGGAGCCGACATCTGGTAAATATGCTAATGGTACTTACAATATTACTAAGCCTGAACTTTTACCGTATACATTTACTGTTGTGACGTCCAGCTGTAAGGAATGGGATCCAAAGACACAAAGATGGGACCCAACCAACTGTAAGGTAGGAATACTTCTCCATTGGCATTATAACGGAGTCGTTTTGTCATAATTATACCAATGCTGTAGAAATTTAAAAACGTTTAAAAACTGAAAAAAAAAATAAATACGGCTTCTTAAGAGAGATCATATTACATGTATAAGATAATTTACACCTAGAGATGTATCAGTAAAAAGCTAGTTTTTAAAATGAAGAATACACCAGGGAAAATAATTTGAATGTAAAAAAATAACATACCCTGGACATTCGGTAAAGAAACCATGATAAGCATAGAGGATATACATTATTAGTTTCTACAACTAACATGACTAAGGCAGCTAGAATTGTTAACTATTAAGAAAGCAGACATTGAATAGCTAGAACTACTGGAAGTCTGTTACTCTTTTTGATTGTTGACTTTTATTTCAACGCTTACTTAGCATTTAATACAGAACTACTTTATCTACAGATACAATCGGGTATAAACAGGTTTTAAATTTTGTTTAGGACATTTTAATCTATTTTGTAGATGGACTGGTTCCCCAGTAAAAATATAATTGAGTGTACATGCTTGCCTTCCTATGGTTTGACTTTCGGTAACACCTTCTACGTGGCACCCAACACTATAGATTTCTCAACGGTCTTTTTACGATTCGATCTTGCAAACCAAGCAGCTGTGCTAGGGACACTGATTGGAATATTGGTTATCTATTTCCTTCTACTTTTATGGGCTCGACACGAAGATAAAAAAGATATTGTCAAAGTAAGTGACACAATATCGTAGTTGATGCTTTAGATTAGCATCACGTAGTGGTACCTACTTCAGAGATATATATTCCTTTGAGATTTATCCTCCAAGTTCGGTAATTTTTCTATTACCTTTATTTAACAATGCTATTGGATAATAAAAACCAATCAAATGAACATGGAATTGAAAATATAGAATATTTTGCAATTAGAAAATTAATTCTGAATAAAATTTTAGTTTGATAAATAAAAGTATTCTTTGATTTGCCCTCAAGAAATTTAATGTTACTACATTGCAAAATAATAATTACAACAAAGTTCCAGGCAAAATTAAAACGCCTGATGCGCGTTTTATATGTTGAAATCTCAACATAGGCGCTTAACACTTTATGAAGATGAAGTGCATAATACAATACAACAAAATTCTTGAACTTGAACCTGTCCTATACTTTGACTTAGATCAACCAAGGCCTATGGTAGCAAAACAAGTTAACGTTTTGAAATTTTAGAAACTGGCATTGGGAATTTAATTGTTCAACACAGATATGTTTTTGCTGGAATAATGACATATTTTGTTACCTTCTATTGTAGTGGGGTGTCACACCTTTGGTCGACAACTTTGTTGATGACACATATTACTACCTAATAACGGTATACACTGGCATGAGAAGAGGGGCGGGGACTAAATCACGGATCGGATTCATTGTTTGCGGTGAGGATGGAGATACGGGTATCAGAGAATTATCTGATGGTGTAAGACAAGTAAGTAGATATATATAGCTTCTACAAGGCGATCGAGTTGATTAAGGAATTTTAACATCAAGGTAAATAAATTTGTTTATTTTAATGACGAGGCTTGCCGAGCAATTAAGATATCAAATTTATTTCCCGAGATGTTAGAAATTCCATAATCATCGAGAATTTAGTTGTAGAAGGTTTTTCTTTAATATCTATAGTATAAATATGCTAACAGTTGATCAGCAATTGCACGTGCAATTACGCTGAGGACAAAATTTTCTCTATAGGTGTGAAAAAAAATTCCACAACTGACTGAGAGGCTAATAAATCGGATGAAAATTAGAGAAAAGTTTATAGAGATATGGAATAATTCTTCGCTGAAAGAAGCAAAGGTGTACCAAAGGGGTAACAGTATCACAAAACCGTAAAGACAAAGACAAAACCGGCAGACAAAAATCATCACAACAAAACAAACCACATAACAACATAAAACACAAACACACATAACAACAAAACCGCATTCAGCAACGCGAACTCAAGTCGAAACGAGAGTGAACTCAGGTGCTCCGGAAGAGTAAGCAGTTCCTGCTTGCTATAGCACACCCGTCACGTTGCCAAAGATCGATTAAGTGTTGGTCAAATCAGGAAAGGATGACATTACAAAACTCTATATCAAACCAACATCTGTGCTCATCTGAGAGATAGAAATCCCGTATTTGTTTACAAGCACATGATGTCGTCCGTAAAATTTCTTGAGTGATGACAACAACCTGGGAGCAACGTACCCCTGTTTTAACAATTTGCTTGTCAGCCGTGTGGCTCTATCAAGGAAGTCGTTGTACTCCCCACATGCTCTGGAATAGCGAATCAATTGTGATACGTAAACTCCATATGCTGGAGCGGACGGAATGTTGCTACACAGAAAGGGAAAGTTAACTATTGGAAAGTTGAAGTCATCACGTTTGTCATAGAGCTTTGTACAAAGCCTTCCTTGTGTGTCAATTTCGAGAAATAGATCCAGATATGAAGCGGACCTCCTAGAATCTGTAGTGTCCTTTATCTCAAGTTCCTTCGGATATATGAGATGTACATGTAAATAGTCACCAAATCGAGGATTGTTTAGTGTAAGGACATCATCAATATAACGAAATGTGAGATTGAAGGATAAAGCAAGTTTGCGGTCCTTTTTGTCTAGAAGTGATTGTAAGAAGTCCGCTTCATATGAATGAAGAAACAAATCGGCAAGCAATGGTGCACAATTTGTGCCCATTGGGATACCTATTGTTTGCTGAAAAACACGTCCACCAAACTGTACAAATATGTTGTCGATTAGAAAGTTTAGCATTTCTATTATTTGATCTTCTTTAAATTTGTTTTTCTTGCTAGACTCTTGGATGACAAAGTAAGTCTTTTTATAACCGACTACCAAATACTTGTACCTGCGTTTTCCGTTCTCTTTGATAAAGCTACGTTTAATCAGCTGTGCCAAACGAGATTTTAGTTGTGAATGTGGAATTGAAGTATATAATGTAGAGAAATCAAACGTTTTAATGCTATTACATGATGAAAATGACTTAGAATGGAGATTTTCCATCAGTTCTTTAGAATTTTTGAGAATCCACATTTGATTGACGCCATTTCTAGAGTAACAACAATCGAAATACTTTTGAATGCTTGACTTTATTGCCGCCAATATTGATGTTAACAAAACTGAAAGAGGCTTAGTTGTACATTTGGATGACCCAGCAATAACTCGTTGCTTGTATGGAGTTTTATGTAACTTTAGAATCCAATACAAGGATGGAACGTCATCGTGCTTTTTGTCAACAGAAATGCCAAAGGAAGAAATGACAGAATTATGATTGTTGATTTTTTCCTCCTTTGACAGTGTTGTTGCTGTATATGTGGTGCTTTTGCTAGTACAACCAACCCCTAATTCAGCGGTTAAACAATCAATATAGTGTCTTTTGCATACGAAAATGATGTTGTTAGGCGCTTTATCAGCAGGTACGACAACATATATGTCATGTAAGGTGGACAATGTCTTCGCAACATCAGGGTTGTTGAAAATAGATGTTGCCTTGGTGCTCATCGAGCCTTTCAAAGAGTTAATCCTTTTCAAAACCAACGACCTCGCAGACTTTACCCACTCAGAAAGAACGTCGCTTTCCTTTTCATGTTCTTTTTTGGTCCATTTTCTGGCATAGTCTTCAACTGAATCCATAATTGTTTTGAAATTATGGTTCCAGTTAATTGCTCTAGGCTCACGATATTTTGGTCCTTTGGCCAAAACATCGTGGAGTTGGTCATTTTCCACTATGTTGAGGTCCCTGATCTTGGGGATTTTTTATGGTTTAGACATTAGAGTACTCGGCTGGTAATTTCAAGTCATCTGGATCAAAGGCATTACATATAGCTGTTTACTATCCCATAAAATATTTTATTAAAGACAATAAGTTCCCCATTAGACCATCCATTGTTCACATTTGCAGTTGACCTATACCTTGCACGTAACTTGTTAAACGTTATGTCGATACTACATCTTCATTTCAGTTGCATGGTTTTATTAACAAATACAAGTCCAAAATTACCTTAAGGAGGGTCACTCCTGAACTTTTTTTATATCAAAGATTTTATTATTTGTAGTGGAAATGTTAGACTAATGTCCACAAATGGCTAAAAAAGAAAACTATAGGTCTGTGGGCTTGTTTAAGTGATATATGACGTCAAAAATTTGACTCCTCTAGATTTTACATAACTTTATCATTGAGAAGTTTTTTGCCTTTTAATCCATGAAGTTGTATCAAGAATTTCCTGAAATTTTATACAGTTGGTTTTTAAGGTTTATAAAATCAGAAAATGCCATCAAATGTAGGGGTCAGTGTGCAAAAAATTTCTTCAATATTCGGATACCCCATTGGTACCTCTGCTTCTTAAAAGGTATAAAGGTAGAAGAGTTCCAAAATTAGACCTGAATTCAGAAACATGAAGCGTGACCATCCTTAATATTAAAATCAGCATATTACATTTCTTTACTAACTTACCTATTGTAGGAAATACCGACAGCAAGTGTTGTTCACTTTCTCATGTCTACTCCGTACCCCTTGGGAGACCTGAGCTATGTTTATATCTGGCATGATAACTCAGGAGAGGGGGAATCATCGTCATGGTACCTTAACCGTGTTGATGTAGAGGACATACAGAAGAGAGAAAGGTATACAGCATGACAGTATTGTCTTAATGAAAAAAAAATCAAAAGCAGCGTAACATACAATATTTCATTTCTGTTATCCATTTTTCGTTTGATTTGGTTATCATTCAGATATTGACTTTAATTCTAAGCGGATATTAGGGTTAAATCTTAAAGTTTTGGCATGAAACAACAGTAATTAAAGACATATCTTAAGTGTAAATTGTTCATTTTTTTGTTAATTTAGAAATTGTTTCTGCTTTATTTTAAGGTTTGTTTTCCTCTGTGGTAAATGGTTATGCCTAGATACCGCTGATAGCAGCGTGGATGCCGTTTTACCAGTTTGTGGCAAGGAAAATGTCACGACGTTTTCAAACATGTTTTACCTGAACACGAAGGAGAACTTGGCCGACAACCATATGTGGATTGCTATATTTTTCCGACCAACCAGTAGCCATTACACCCGATGTCAGAGGCTGACATGTTTCTTACTGTTTATCTTTCTGACGATGATCGGTAATGCGTTATATTTCCGTCCCGAAGATGAATTTACGAATGCCGGTTCAGACATTCGAGTAGGCCCATTCGCATTCTCGCTTCGAGCTATTTACATCGCCTTTATCTGTGCGCTTATATCAACCCCAACAACAATCCTTGTCATTTTATTGTTCAAGAAAAGCAAACCAAAGAAAAATGTAAGCTACAATATAAAGGATTCCTCACGGAAGTACAGAGTCCCTGTGTTAGATTCATGGATGGACAGGTTAATGGCTGAGAGTAGAGAATTAGAGAAAGCATTGGTAGCCAAAGGTTTATTTAATACAGATGGTACAATCTTTCCGTATTGGTTTCAATATATCGCATGGATCTTGGCCCTCTCTGGAATAGCAACATGTGCATTCTTTGTCCTGCTTTACAGCATAGAATGGGGAAAGTCAAAGTCCGAAGTATGGCTTGGACAATTCTTTCTGTCATTCTTTAGCTCTACATGTCTATTGGATCCAATAAAGGTAATGTTTATTTTAAAGCCTGTTCTTTGTTATTTTAAACGTTTATTTGTATTCTTGTCATTACTTTAAGGGGTATTATCGGAATACAGATGGTCTATTGAATTCCACTAATATTAAAACAAGAACTAATTTTTTAATCTGTTTAGGAGCGAGCTTACTAGTCAGATTTCAATCCTGGATATGTAAAAACATTTCTTGAGTTATATAACTTTGTTTAATATGTTGTTTCAATATGTTCATATTTATTATTTTCGGAAATATCGTTTTCTTTAATATATCACATCGTAATTTTGGGTTTATAATTTTTTGAAAGGTGTTGATCATGTCAGCCATATTCGCCATGCTTCTGAAACAAACCAATAAGTTCAGACCTACCGGGCTTGAGAGGTCGTTTATTCTCAAGAATTATAAACAGAAGTTCGGATATGAAACAGGTAATCTTAAAGATGATATCCAAATAACATTTCACCTGCAAATACAAATACAAGTACAAATACAATCTGTTACGATATACTGAAAAGAGACCCCAGTGTGGGAGCGTATGATAAAATCACAAAAATGGTGATGTCAAAAAAGGAAATGGAAAAAGGAAATATTCCGACACATTTTGCCATGTTCAAATAATAGACAAGACTTCAATCAGTATAATATTCTACAAGGCAAGAAAGGCGCCAAATATTTTCATCAAACTTACTGGAATGGATCTTTATTTAAATTGAAAACTTAAGTGCCATTAAAGCTGTAAGAAGAGTGTAACATTTTCTTCTGTATTCATGCGCCAAGTCAGGGCATTACAACTTGGATATATTTTTGCATGGAACAACTGGTCTTGTTGCAAACATGATGTGACCTAAACCTGTACACTAAGTTAATAACATGACCTTAAAATGTAAGAAGCAGAGGTACTAATGGGGCATCAGAATAACAAAAGTCCGAAAGGGCAGAGACAAAACCAGTTAACACCAACGAGAACAGGACGAGAAAAAACAGACAACATAAAACACAGAAATACACAGGAATACAAGAACAATTCACAAATGATCACAATTTTTAACCACCACAAATAAACCTACCAATAATTGAATCAATTTTCAATTCCTCTACTCCTCTCAGGTATTCGTCTCCCCGCACCTCCTCTTGATCATTCATCTCTGAAGAAAGCCAGACAGGAAAGAGAAAAAGAGCTAAAGATGACGGCATGTCTGAAACAAGTTCTCATCACAGCCTTTGGATTGTGGATCATTTACAGTGTCAGTTACAGTAACAGAGACAATAGGTCATATAATTTCCATCAGAATATAGCAACAAAGCTGTTAACACCTCAGGACAAGACACTTATGAAGTTTCATTCGGTAGGTGCATTTTTATAAAAAGGAAAATGTTTCACTTAAAGTTTTGTACATGTACTTGTTTCAGAGCCTGAAAAAAACCTTACAATATTGGCTTATGTATAAACAAAGTGTTTGCATCTAAAAGGAGGTTCATGGTATAGGTTTGAATTTGCCTGAAACTACAATCTAATATATCCTTTTGACCAACGAGTATGTATAATTGAATTAAAAGCAACAAATAACAATTAAATTACACAAATTATATTCAATATTGAAAGACCCCTTAAAGGAAATCTTTGTTTAAAATTCATTATTTAGTGAATAAAATCTATATTTGAAAATGAAATGTACATTTTGATAGATACTACGAGTTGAAGACTATTTAAGATGGTTAAGAGATACAGCTTTCCCTGTCTTATACCCAGAGTATGATTACAATGGCAACCGGTTACACTGGCGTCTACGACAGTATTTCCATGACCTGACTAGCTTTAGAGTTGGCCCTCCTCGTTTAAGACAACTGAGAGTAGTCCATCGTAAGTATTAAAGTATACCAAACTTAAAGAAAAACCTACATAGCAGTTGTATTGTATGTATAATAAGATATTGAAGAAGCAAATGAGTTCCAAAGTGGAATTCAACGCATTAAGTACTACTTTTTCTAAGAATCAGGCGGATACCATTAATAGGGTGGCGCATCAATAATAAATACAAAAAATGATTCAACAGAATTAGGTAAAGCTACCCCAGTAAACTTCGTTTTTACAACTAAATTTTTCAGTCGATCTTGGGTTTAGGAGATATTACAGGTCAAAATTTATTTACATTGTATAGTGAAAAGTACGGGAAAATTTCCCGCCATAATTTTTCCCTATATAACCAGTCAAAAAATATCAAGGCACCAACTACATTTAAAAATGTCAAAACTGCATTGGCTTTGTTTTTATGGTAAAATGAATGCATCTATATCCCAAAATCTAAAATTTGAAATTATCAATGTGTCACCCCTGCCTTATCCTTATATGGAACAGTACTTAAAATATAATCTCACAACATAATTAATCGTTGGGGCTCCTCATCTGTAAAAGGTTCCCAGGAATCAAAACTTTTTGCCTTAGTTGTCATTAATTATTAACTAAAAATCATATCACTTTGAAAAAAAATCTTTAAAAAGTGATAAAAAACTAATCAAAAAGGATGTGAGGTATTAAAATAGTGACTTACAATGACCCTTGAAATTAAAAGTAAAAATTGACCCAGGAATCCGGGATAAAAAAAAACATGACCAGTCTTATTATTGATACACATAAAATACTAAAATTCGAAATGAAATTGTAGGATTATTTTATCATTCAGTTTAAACATGAGAATACATGCCAATCTAATCTATTACTCTCTCAACTGGTTTGACGGAGTCCAATTTTCTCGGTTGATGTTGGTAGGGTTTAAACAGAGAAATCCGAATTCATTGACCTTTAACCCGCATGGTTTGATTAGTAGAGTATTGCCAACATTACCTTTCAAATTCAAACATTTTGTATTAACTTAATTTTTTCTAGAAACTGAAGACCTTCCATTTTTCGGGGAAACACGGACAGCACCGAAATACACGTTACCACTCGAAGAAGATAGGGACTTTTGTTTTGGGTGGGTTGAAGGAAAATGCGATCACGAGTCAGAAGCCAGATCATTCTCCTATACAGGATGGAAATTTACGAGTGCACTCGATGTTTGGGGCATACCGATCCCTGGTCATTACAGAACATACGGTGGAGGGGGTTATATAACCGAACTAGATGTCAATCTCGACTTTTCAAATCGAACTCTGAAAGAATTGACTGATTACCTGTGGATAGACAGAAACACGCGTGCTATATTTCTAGAATTTAATTTGTACACGCCTGATTTAAACCTTTTCGCATACAATATGTTCTTGACAGAGTTTCCGGAAACTGGTGGAATCATAACGATGTACTCGATCTATCCCTTTAGAGTATATCACCATCTAGGGACAACTGGCATCTACGTTTTATTCTGCGAAATAATGTTCATCGTATTCCTTGTAGCTCTGATAATTAAAGTCTCGTTTGGCATTTACAAACTCCGAAAGATGTTCTTTAAAAACATTTGGAACGTGCTGGACTGTAGTTGTATTAGTTTAAGTTTTGTAGCAATCGCTATGTATGCCGGTAGATATATTATGGCCTCACAGTCAATGGAAAAATTCAAAGAAGATTCGAAGCAGTTTATAAATTTCCAACATATTGCATTATGGGACTTTTTGTTCAATTTGTTGTTCTCAACGTTAGTTTTTATAGCCACGTTACGCTTGGTCGGTATCATGGGTTATGACAAAAGAGTAGGCCAAGTCATACGCGTCTTTGAAAATTGCGCCCGAGATTTGTTCTGGTTCGGCGTTTTCTTCCTTTACGTGTTTTTATGCTATGCTGCATTGGGATACCTTCTGTTTGGAAAAGATATAAGATCATATAGTGACATTTTCGAATCACTAGGAACGCTTTTTATAAGTATGATTGGTAAGAGTAAATTTACGGAGATTAACGACAAAGATCCGGTCATGGCCCAGTTTTACTTCTTTACCTTTATCCTCCTATTGGTATACACCCTTCTAACAATGTTCCTGGCTATCCTTGGTGAAAGCATAAATGCCATCCACAATCAGACGAAGCGGAATAGAGAAGAAGAACTGGTCGAGTATCTACTAAATAAATTTAAAAATCTGTTTGTGAGAAAATCTGATCCCGAAACACAAAAGAAACCACGTAAGTTTGTTTTCATCTAAATGTTACTGTTTTGTATTACCTCAATCTTACGCCTATGCGCAGGTAAAATATTTGACTCATAACCATAACTCGATGAGCGTTTAAGTCACTGTGGCTGTTTTTTTTAAAAAAATATTTTAATTAGAACTGTTGCTATTTGTTAAAAAATATACACAAATTACTAAATGAACAGGCTAAAAAACTCTAAAAAAAAAAACAAAAAAACCCCAAAACAAACCAAAAATGAAATTATGCAGACAATCTATCTTTTGTCGATATATATATGTATAAATAAATATTTGTTGAATAGCTCTCCAAGATAAACCAATTGGCTTCTTGTACGATCTACGGAAAGGAATCAACGATGCGTTTGATCAATATTCCGACGACGGGAAACCACTGCCTCCAGCTATTATCGATCTTCAGAAACGAGCTAAAATAGCAAGCCAACCTCAGAAGTAAGATTCATCATTATAATCATTCAAATATGCATGTAAAACTTGTGGAATTGCATGCATCTGGGTATGACGCTGTTCTTTGTGCAAATTAAAGTTCTGATAACAAGTGATTTTCAGATTTATAGTTTCTTACATTACACTTTGCATATAACCCCCAATGGTTCATGTTTGTATATACTCGTCAAAAAAGTTACACATAGATAGAAAATTCCCCGTACGTTTAATGCAAATCAAAACAATTTGAAAACATTATTGCCGAGCTGTTCTGCAACCGATTTTCACGAAATAAAATCCAGTAAAAAGAAAATAAAATAAAGATTGTTTGTTTAATTTTGAGTAAAATCGTATCATCGCTGCTTTTTAAGATATTGCAAGTAGAACTCAAGTGTACATTTTACGATTCAATTTCCCGTTTACATCAATGCAAAATGTTTTGTGAAAAACATTAGTCGTGTTCTACTCACAATCTCTTAAAAACCATTGAAGTTAAGATTTTGGTTAAAATTAATTAAACAATCTTTATTTTGTTTTCTTTCTACTGGATTTTATTTTGTGAAAATCGGTTGCAGAACAGCTCGGCAATAATGTTTTGAAATTGTTTCAATTTGCATTAAACCTACGGGGAATTTTCTATCTATGCGTAACTTTTTTTGAAGAGTATATTTACATCACAAGAACGTTTTTTAAAAATGTGTTCGAATTGAGAAAAAAATCAAGGTGATGGTACTTTTGTTTCAGCTGAGTACTTATATATTAAACACGGTAGGTCCCGTGTCCGGCGACAGGATTGTTTTTTCGAGAGGAATTGTCCAGTTTTTTCGAGAGAGGTCCAGGTTTTTTCGCCCGTCCGTTTACTAAAAAATGCTTAAATTCTCAATTGTAAGTGAAACAAAACAAAAAAGAGGAATAAAAGTATTCAAAATGTTCAAATTATTACTTTTCTTCCACAAAAGTCCGTAAAGAAGCATCAGTTAATGATTTATTAAAATTGACCAGGTTTTTTCGAGAGGCACAACAACTTGTCCGGTTTTTTCGAGAGATGTCCTGGTTTTTTGAAAATTTTGACTAGAGAGAGGAACTGGGTTTTGTGGAAACTATACGACTTAAATGGGAACTAATATCCCTCCTACTCAATAAACATACATTTAAACACATTACATGCAAAATATTAAGTTTGTTACTAACTTTAAAGCATAAGTAGACTGCCCAAATGCATTATCTGACTTATCTTTGAAGACTAAATTAGTATTTTGACAAAATTAGTTTAATGGTACATTTGTGACTTTCTTGACGTGCTTTAATAAATTACCGGTTTCAAAAAGAGTGATTGTTACGGTGGGCAAATTTTTGAAAGGTAACTGCAATCTTGTTTTTGTGCCTTTTCAAGTCTTTGAAACTATAAAATCTACATGTATGTCAGAAACAAATAAATACAAAAAGAGCATATTCCACTGGTGCATTCTGTTATTTCAAGAGTTTAAGGGTGTTTTGGAATATGGGATATATACATATTTATTCCTGGAATACGGGATATTTGAGGCAAAACAAACTGGGATATAGAATATTTAAATCTATTCTATTTACAGGGATATAGGATAAGAAAAAAACCTCTATTTTGGATACGGGATATTTGATAAAAACATTAGGGAATAGAGATATTGGAACCCCTTAACGTATACATATGTATGTAAAGATACAAAAACTTAAATAGCATTTGAATCTCATACTCTTATGTTTGTTTTATGTCCAGTCGACACTGTTTCAGTCATAATCAGCAGGACAAGGGCTAATTGAAACACCAAAATAAATTCTGTAGACCCACCCAGGACACAGACCCATGTATGTCATTCGAAGGACCCATGCACGACCACAAACCAGAAGTAAAACGAACCAACTCACAAGATAGCCCAATGTACCGTTAACGCACCATAGGCCAATGCATCCAGAAAGTGACGAAATCCTCCCTCAAAAGTTTTGCACAATTTGGAACCCTTCCATATGGTAACTGACAATGGAGAACCCTTACCCGAAATGAGGTCATACTAGTTGGAACATCTACCTGTGTGGGATATGGCCAACTCATAACCAGTTTCACATAACCATCCTTTATCTGGCGAAAATACAATGCTGAATCCTGTTTGAACCTATACTCACTGAGAGAGAAAAACGGGGTTGGAGTGGGAAACAAAGGATCTGTAAATTTTGAAGATCACTGGAAAAGGGAAGAGGTGGGTAGGTGCGGAAAATTTAGCCTGTGACGGTGCACAATGGGATATTTTACGTGCATGAACCTTGGAACTCTCCACGCACGTTGGTCCAATATGGTTTACGGTCAAGTTTCCGCATTAGTATAGCCAGATGAACCGGCATTTATTATGACAGGGCTGCCCCATTCAACCACCTGTGGCACACATCCCAGTCGCTTTGTGGGCTAAGTGGCCTGGAAAGATGACAGGTTTCTTAGCACTCTTTAGTGGACTTTTACCGACAAGCTTAGCGCTGCTGCTAACATATTCACCTTCCGGGTCCCGCACGGGAGCATACTCTTATGAAGTTTTTTGTTGAAACTATAATATATACAACAAGGCGAAGCAGCCACGCTGCATATCCCCGCGCTACTCTGGTGTTTGATAGTATAAGGGCAAATAATTTAAAGAAAAAAACTATGACTATAATGAGCATTACTAGTACTATAAAATGTATATGTATTAAAATGAGACTTTTCCCTGGTAGTAGGAGTGATAGTAATGTAAAGAATTATGCATGACAAAGGAAAAATGTGCTCTTAGGCTTCCTATGCAGCCCAGCCCCTAAGGGCATTATCAAAATTCCAAAACCTTCAGCAGAATCTACATCCATATAGTGCAACTACTGAGCCAAGTTTCAGTTCGGTATTCCAAATAACCTGGGAGGAGTTGCTTGACAAAGGAACAATGTGCCCTTAGGCTACCTATGCAGCCAAGCCCCTAGGGGCCATATCAATATTCCGAAACCATCAGAAGAATCTACATCCATAGTGCAACTCCTGAGCCAAGTTTCAGTTCGGTATTCCAAATAACCTGGGAGGAGTTGCTTGACAAAGGAACAATGTGCCCCTAGGCTACCTATGCAGCCCAGCCCCTAGGGGCCATATCAAAATTCCGAAACCATCAGAAGAATCTACATCCATAGTGCAACTCCTGAGCCAAGTTTCAGTGCTGTATTTCAAATAACCTGGGAAGAGTTGCGTGACGAAGGAATAATGTGCCCTTGGGCTACCTATGCAGCCCAGCCCCTAGGGGCCATATCAAAATTCCGAAACCTTCGGCACAGTCCCCACCCACAATGCAATCAATGACCAAAGTTTCATCTTTCTAATCCCTGTGGTTACTGAGATTATCCTTGACATTAACGCCATACGTACGTACGTACGTACATCCGTACATCGAACAGCAAAACATTATCCCCGCGCTTTCGCTAGCGCGGGGATAATAAAGGATAAATACATATGTGTAAAAATTAAGACGTACTGAAAGGGCAATCAAGTCTTATATAATCCTGGATAAAACAGCAGACATGAAAGAAGACGACTCTATGATACAAACAAACACATCCAAGAAACAACTACAAGTCAAGTTAAAAGAAGGTAGCCCAGAAACTGTAAGCATTTTCTGCTTGTCGCAACACAAATATTTTGTTTCCAGTCAATTATTCAAGGAGGCTATTTTCAATTTATAACAGTTGGTATTTATGCTTAGACAATAGATTAATGGGTTCTGGTTGTAGGCGTCAATTATATGTGCATGCCTGTTTATATAGGTTGAATTCTTGACTTTAACTGACGTATTCTTGTCCAAAACCCTTGAAATGATAGTACCGTATTCTTATTTGTTTAACAACAAACAATTTCTTTTAAAATATGATTTAACAGGTAAACAACACGCACAACTTGTCTTTCTAAAGTATGAAAAAACCTGGACCTCTCTTGCAAAAACCTGGACGCCTCTTGAAAAAACCTGGACATGTATTTCATTTTAATTTGAAAATATGTAAGACGCAACTTTTTGGCATCAATGTTCAGGATGCCATAATATAACAGTGATGTTCACTTATAATGGTAAGCAATCTCGTTCAATATAGTTGTCTTTTAAGGGGCGAAAAATGCAAAAAGGTAAAAATTCAAAAAACAGCCCACAATTTTATTTAGGAATCACATTTTTTTATAGGAATTGGTGTTGTTATACAATATGATAATACTACAAATATGCCTACCCGTTGGTAGAATTTTTTCTTCGCTTTCAGCTAAAAATCCCTAAATATCACCAGAGTTTGCATTTTTATTGATTATTCTCTTGAAAAAACCAGGACAATTGTAAATCCCTCTCGAAAAAACAATCCTGTCGCCGGACACGGGACCGTCCGTGTTAAAGGACAAACGTTTTTGGAATGGACCACAGTTGTTAACAAATTCATTTCCATATTTCAATTACCAAAACAGCACATCAAAAATGATTAAACATAGAAAAAATCTTATCACTTTCAATATATCTATCTTGGAAAGTTTCTCATTTTTGTATATTTAATTAAAACTTTGTAATAAATAATGAATATTGATGCTTAAAATAACAATCTTATTAGAAAGATAATCAATTATACAAAACACCATGTATATGATTATGCAAATTTAGAATATCTAATACGAAGTTCTGCAGTTGTTTCCGATTGTAACACTTGGATTTCCTGTACCATTAATAAATATTCTTCAAATATCTAAATTACAAAAAAAAAGTTTAGCGATGGATCATGTATCTCTATAAAAATCATTACTTTCCTTAGCTACTCCAACTAATAATTTTAATTGTCAAATTCATTCATGAAAGCAACTTAAAACGATAGGTATCTGCTTCAGAAACAGGAAAATATAATTTTTATTTTAAAAACTTTTAAATCGCAAGGAGTACAGAATTGTTAAAAAACTGAAAATTTTCATTTCCTGTGCTTTTTTAGCTCACCTGACCCGAAGGGTCATGTGAGCTATTGTCATCATTAGGCGTCCGTCGTCCGTCCGTCTGTCCGTCGTCCGTCGTCCGTCGTCCGTCGTCCGTTAACTTTTCTTCAAAGATCTTCTTCTCTGAAACCACTAAAGGGATTGCATTGATACTTGGTATAGATGATCTTTAGGATGTCCTCTACCAAGTTTGTGAATTATATACATGTCGACCTACCAACATGGCCGCAGTTGCTAAAAATAGAACAGGGGGGGTCAGACCATTGTTTTTGGCTTATAACTCGAAAAGTATGAGAGATAGAGAAAATCCGAAGCAACCCTCCTTGTTCAGCATCAAAAGCTCTACAAATCTCTCCATTGAGTCGAAGTTGTGAAACGACTCCTTATAGGAGTTATTGCCCTTTAATCGTCAAAATTGACCATTTATGCAGTTTTTGGACAATATCTTGAAAACCGTTAGAGCTAGAGGAAAAGTTAGCATTGCAGAATTGTTAAGCTTAATGAGATCTACAAAAATGATTTCAGGGTCAAAATGGTCAGATCAGCCATTTAAGAGTTATTCCCCTTTAACTGTTTTTTTCCATTAATTTTAACCGATTTTCAAAAATCTTCTTCTCTGAAACCACTGAAGGGATTGCGTTGATACTTGGTATACTTGATCTTTAGGATGTCCTCTACCAAGTTTGTGAATTATATACACGTCTACCAACCAACATGGCCGCTGTTGCTAAAAATAGAACAAGGGGGTCAGACCATTGTAACTCGAAAAGTATAAGAGATAGAGAAAATCCGAAGCAACCTTCCTCCTTCAGCATCAAAAGCTCTACAAATCTCTCCATTGAGTCGAAGTTGTGAAACGACTCCTTATAGGAGTTATTGCCCTTTAATCGTCAAAATTGACCATTTATGCAGTTTTTGGACAATATCTTGAAAACCGTTAGAGCTAGAGGAAAAGTAAGCATTGCAGAATTGTTAAGCTTAATGAGATCTACAAAAATGATTTCAGGGTCAAAATGGTCAGATCAGCCATTTAAGAGTTATTCCCCTTTAACTGTTTTTTTCCATTAATTTTAACCGATTTTCAAAAATCTTCTTCTCTGAAACCACTGAAGGGATTGCTTTGAAACTTGGTACACTTGATCTTTAGGATGTCCTCTACCAAGTTTGTGAATTATAAACATGTCGATCAACCAACATGGCGGCCATTGCTAAAAATCGAACAGGAGGGTCAGACCATTGTTTTTGGCTTGCAACTCGAAAAGTATAAGAGATAGAGAAAATCTGAAGCAACTTTTCTTGTTCAGCATCAAAAGGTCCTTATAGAAGTTATTGCCCTTTAACTGTTTTTTCAATTAATTTAAACTGATTTTCAAAAATCTTCTCTGAAACCACTGAAGGGATTGTTTTGCAACTTTGTATACTTGAAAGTTTGTGAGATTTATTCAAACTTTGGCATAAGAGATCAGGTGAGCGATTCAGGCTCCTGGGAGCCTCTAGTTTCATTTCCGATCAGTCGAATTTTTTCTCCCTTTCCTCATAATGGATTTAAACTGTATCTCGATATTAAATAACCTACAGTTACGGTGCTTTGGTCGTTGTTAGCAATAAAATTTCAGAAAAGTTCTTAAAAAAGTAGAGAAAATAGCAAAACACACAAAATTTAAATTTGGCGTGCTTTAACGTGCATTCATTAAATAATTTGAAACTTGGTATTTTGACAGAAATTGCACAGATAAATACGAGGGAAACCACTTCTTATTTCATCTACGTAATGGTCGCCATTAATTTTAGAAATGAAATATCTACAAAATAACAAATCTCTTAATGAAATGTTTTGTTGGAGTAGCTAACTTTCCTTTTCACTACTTGTATGGTTCCAGACCAATAAATAGTAGATCTATCATTGAATATTCTTTCATTTTTCAGGCAGTGAATTGCAGAATTTGTAATAAAAGAAGATTTTTTCAGATGAGTTGACTTGTTGCTTGACCTACTTCTGCTATGGACCCACGAACAACGATTAGAAAACAATAATATTTAAATTTTAATTGTAATGGGACACTTTATGAAAGTATATTTTCAGATATATTACAATGACAATTGATAGAAAAGAAACCATATTTGTTTTTAGAGATATTGTTTTCTTAAAAATACTTCGATTCCGTTATGTTTTTTTTTTCTGAATCCTCTTTTTTGTCGCTATAGAAAATAGCTTTGGTTCAAAGATCACTTGAAAGTTCTACTTGGTTTAATTTACAGTTTTGAAGTATTTTCATGAATATTGCCCCATGTGTTGACACAATTAAAGCTATTTGTTTGTGATTTTTTTCTCTTTATGTGGTAGATAAAATTTCTTTATACCATTAAATGTTAACCATGATTTCGTTTTAACCATCATTTATTTGGTCATATGATATCTACTAACTAAAAACATAAAGAAGTGTGTTTTATTTAGACGAAAGCACCAATTTAAATTCGTGCTGAATGACTTCAAGACTTATATTTGTTACTTTATTGTCTGAAATTGTTATTGAATTATTTTTTGGTTCTGAACAATTGAAGTATTGTGTGTTTACACATTTTTTATGTATATGATCTAAGGAGGAAATATCACAAAATGCAAGTTCTAAATCTTCTTCATAAAATGTAATATCTTTGTATACTATGACAAATAAGAGACAATATGTGATTTTAATTACAACACAAAGAGTACATGATAAAATGTCTTATTATGTAACTGCATGTATAAATATCTTTATTTTTTTCTACAAGCAAAAAGTAGGTGTACAACTGTTTGAAAGGCAGATATAAAAGTTTGTTGACTGGATTGGTTAAAGGTTGGGTTAACAAGTAATTGTACCTCCTATGTAATCCAATTTTCGCTCAACATTCAATTTTGCTTAAATCTGCTATTAGTTCAATTAAGAATCTAACTAGTTAGTACATAGTAGTTTTGATCGCTTATTTTACAATGAACATCTTCAAGGTATTAATACTATAGATAACTTTGATCTTCTAGGTCTTTAAATATTGGAAGCTACATAGCTTAGTTCTTGGAAAACCTATTTTCTCATGCACACGTAACTAATTAACGAAAAAACATGTATAATCCTATTAATTCATGACGCTTACTTCAAACCTTGATAAGAGACAGAAAAATGTCCTTTCTATACATCAGTCATGCAAAGAGTGTTGATTTAAAAATTTAACTGGTTTGTTTTATCCGTTACACTTTATGTTTGATTTGCTTTAAATTGGTCTTACTCTTTGTCTCACAAATCAATATACTGATAAAGCAAATGCTGTGATATAAAAAAAACCTTGTTGTCTTTTATTTTAAATCTTTTTAATGTGTTTGAATAAAACGTATTCATTTTAAATGGGGTCAAATAGACATGACGAAATTACCGTTATTTCATATAATTTCTGATAATCATGGTAATTCAAAAAGTCTTAAAATATCATATTTGTGGTTATCGTTTATTTGTTGTGTTTTACATTGAATATTAACATTTTGTCATCTCTTTATTAATTGTATTGATCAAGGTGAAATTTTATCCGGCTAATCCCATGTAGCACGAACCCTTTTTAAAACATTTTTATTTGGTTATTTCTGAGGTCCAAAGAAAACGTTTTTAAAAAACATCTTTAAAACATTTTTAAAATGTTTTGATTTTTTAAGAATGATTTAAAAACGGTTAAATAACGTTTCTTTAAAACAGTTTGAAAATAGTTTTCTGAACTGTTTTTATAAATGTTTTAAAAATGATTTTATAACATTTTATTTTACATCTTTTTATAACAATTTTAAAACATTATTTTGAAATGTTATAATAACATTTAGAAAACATTTCCATATTATCTTAACATAACGATTTAAAAACATATTTTGGGAATGTTATAAAAATATTTTTAAAACATTAAAAGTTTACATCTTTTCATAACAATTTTAAAACATTGTTTTGAATGGCATAAAAATGTTTTTAAATAACTATTTTAAACCTTTTTAAAAGCATGTTTTTGATATGTTTTTTGACACAATTTACCTCTAAAAAAATAAGACAAGTTATAACGTTATGAAAACTATGCCATTATTAATGAGATTAACAGATTACAATGATAAATGTACTGAAATAACAAAACCAAATACTAAGTTTTTATCTTAAAGTCCATTTTTTCTTATTGTTTTAAGTAATGTTTTTTTTATTACTTTTACCGATTTACATTTATTCTTATTGTTTTGTTGTTGGTTTTTTCCCTTCTTATTAGTATTTAATGTGTTTTTTAAGATAAAGAATGATGGTAAATATTGAAACACACACACACATCTCTTTCCATTGTTAATTATCTTAGATGGCATGTTAGTTGTATAACACGAGCGATACTGTGACTAATTTTCTCAAGATGTTTGATAAGCAAATAATCTTGCATCGTTATCAGTAGGATCACCATGGTAACCAGATATTTGTAAGTTTAGTGGTGTGCCACATGCTGTGTGTTGGAGTCTTTATCAGTATTAATTTGATCTTTAAGAGAGAGGAAACACATCTTGATACACAGCTCTTACAAAATGTAAGTAGAATAATTTGTTTTATAATAGATAGAATGATGTTAATTTTTATAATTTTAAATTTGCACATAATTAATCTTCAACTAACGATCAAGGTTTAGTTCGAGATCAGACTTTAATCCAATATCAAGCTAATGATTACTCTATGTTCACTACATCTATTATATTGTACATTTATAAAGATACTTGTACTTTTTGTATATAAATCGGCATTTATTTATTTTTCAGACAAATGAAAACAACTATAAAGAACACCACAAGACTTGACAGATGATATTTTAAAGATTATCATATTCTTGTGGACATAAAATTTGTGTTTTATTTCTTTTTCAAGCTGCTTGTCGTGTAGTTTTCTCATTGTTCTATAAAGAATTTGGAAGCTTGTGTTGATATGGTGATGTGACAAGCAGAAGGTTCGACCAGTCAGATTTTTCGGGGATGCCTCTAATTGGAATTCGCTTTATTATGCATATACACTTCAGCATCTTTTGCTGTTATGTTTGTCCCTCATTCCTTTGTGGACTTTCTTGGGTTTTATGTTCTTTTGTCAAGTCAGTATTCCAAATCCCTTAAGGATAATATGGTTAAAAAAGGATAAAAATAAACCTTAATAACAGTTTAAAAACAGTGCAAAATATGTTTATAAAATGTTTCGAAAAAACAAGTAAAAAACATTTAGTACAAACATTTCCGTTATGATTTAAAATAATGTTATTTTTATATTTATTAAAAATGTTTTAGAAAAACATTTTTAAAACATTTTATGAAACAGTTTTCACAAACGTTATAAAAACATTTCTGGCACTCCACAAATTTATGTTTTTAAAACATTTCTAAAAAATGTTTTCAGTCCTTTTAAGAAAATGTTTTAAAAACATTTTTATAATGTTTTTGTGTTAGCTGGGATGTAATATTTCATCCGGTCTTATTTTTTCTGTGATATTTCATCCGTCCTATAATGTTTATGTTATATTTTTACAGCTCTATATTTTTTTTGTTTACTCTTTTGCTTATAAACATAACATATATTTTTATAAAACATTCATCGTTTAGAATTTGAGAATAAATTGTTGTTACTTATTGTATATTTTATTTGTTTATGATAATAAGAACCAAGAATGCAAGAAAGTTGGAAGTTGATGTTTATATCCCTTCAATCTTCCTTTTGATTTTCATTTGTAATGAAACTATGTTGATTTTGGGTTTGAACATTCGAGAAAGTCCTTAGACAATCATAGAAGATTTGAAAATTTAAAACTCTTCAATGTCTCCTTCTAAAATTTACAATACGAATTAACAATTATTAAAAAAAAAAACTTTTAATTTTCAAACTCGAAAAATGAATTTTAGTGCTTGTGTTGAAGACACTTTTGATACTATTATCTCTGATAAGTTAATTGTAGATTAAACATTCATTAGACACAGTTAATAATTGTTTACACGACACTTTGTTTCTAGTCTGTCTTGAGATATTAAGAAAACATTTGGTGCAGCCGGACTTTTCCTCAGTGGTTTATCTTCATTATAATACTAACACATTTGTTTGTGATATATATGAAAGTTATAGCACCTGAGTTCACTTGCGTAACTTGTTTGTGTCTGTTGGTGGGTAACGCCCTTTATCAACTTAATAATATAGTTCTTAAAGATATGGAGGTGTTCATAAAACTTTAACATTGAAAGTTGACGCCACCGCCGTCGCCGCCGCCGCCGGACAAGTAACAACTATATCTCTCTTTACTTCGCAGGCGAGACAAAACATGCGCAATATAATTACAGTACTATTGTCCTAGAGAAATATGTGGTATATGTACTTTAACCAAATTCAAGATGAAATAGTTTAAATGTTTACATGCGTTTTATACAGAAAAAAATGTAATAAGGTATACTCATTTGGTCTGTTTACGCTGACGTTGATTTGTGGTGCTAACAGACCCAAACAAAGTTATATATATATTTATGTATTATATTCCAGAAGTTAGGTATACAAATGAGGCAATCTAATTTGTCAAAAAAGGTAAATGCAAAATCGGTAGAAATAAACGCATCACAAAAACAAACTGTACAACATAAAACTATTCATCACATCATAAACTCAAGCCAAAACGACGGTGACCTTATATGATCCGGAAGGGTAAGTTACTATTGCTCATAGCACACGACGTGACTCTGCTAATGACCGAGCAAAAGATAGAATGAAATTTGAAGACGTTGCCAATTTATAGTCGGGAATAAGAAACTATTTGAATTTAAAGCGGAAGAATATGTACTTTACTACTTCCCGTTTTATAACATGCGCTGGCAAAACTGAATTGCTTGACGAGATATTAGCTTACTAAGCATATTTAATGGACAGAGAATATCTATTTCGAGTTAGGAATAAAAAGTCAGAGTTGTTGTCTTTCCAAGTCGGCTCGTTAAAAATGAAAAAAATGAGTGACAGACCTGAAAATGTATCCCACCGTATGGGACTCCTACCTAAAGCTACGTACAAAATATCAAAAGCCTATGATTAATTGTTGCTGAGTAATCTGTGACAAAAATTTTCAACCCTGAGAATTAAGTGAAAAAAATCTAAGTTGGCTTGTTTAACAAGGAGTAGCTGCTCGACAGACCTGAAAATGTATCCCATTATGTGGGACCCCTACCTGAAGCTACATACCAAATATTAAAAGCCTACAATAAATAGTTTCTGAGAAATCTGTGACGAAAATTTTCAACCCTGAAAATAAAGTGGAAAAAATCTAAGTCGGCTCGTTTAACAGAAAGTAGCTGATCGACGGACCTTAAAATGTATCCAACCATATGGGACCCCTACCTGAAGCTACATACCAAATATCAATTACCTACAATAAATAGTTGCTGAAAAAATCTGTGACGAAATTTTTCAACCCTGAAAATGAAGTGAAAAAAATGTAAGTCGGCTCGTTTAACAGGAAGTAGCTGCTCGACGGACTTGAAAATGTATCCCACTATATGGGACCCCTACCTGAAGCTACATGCCAAATATTAAAATCCTACAATTTATAGTTATTGAGAAATCTGTGACGAAATTTTTCAACCCTGACAATTAAGTGAAAAAAATCTAAGTCGGGTTATTAAACAGGAAGTAGATGATCGACAGACCTGAAAACGAATCCCACCATATGGGACCCCTACCCGAAGCTTTATACCAAATATCAAATACCTACAATTAATAGTTTGTGAGAAATCTGGTACGGAAATTTTCAACCCTGAAAATTTAGTGAAAAGGTGTAAGTCGGCTCGTTAAACAGGAAGTAGATAATCGACAGACCTGAAAACGTATCCCACCATATGGGACCCCCACCTGAAGCTACATACCAGATATCAAAAGCCTAGGATTAATAATAGCTGAGATATCTGTTACGAAAATTTTGATCACGGACAGACGGGCGGACGGACGGACCAGTCAAAAACATTATAACCTTCGCAACTTCGTTGCGTAGGGTATAATTATTCAGTATTGTTTATTATTTGACAGAGTATGTCGATGTAAAACCAGAGTAGAAAATATAAATTCTCTGCCTCTCAGGAAATTCTCTATAAAATCTTTGAATACATGTTTGTATTATCCTTGCACCCCAGGTGCTCCGGAAGAGTAAGCAGTTTCTGTCTGTTATATTACACTCGTCGTGTTGCTAATTTCCAATTCAGTGTGTCAAATCCGGTAAAGGAAGACAAAACAAAATCCTACTACAAACCAACATCTGCACTCATTTGAAAGATAGAAATCCCATATTTGTCTACGAGTGCACGGTGTCTACCGTAAAATTTCTTGAGGGAAGACAGCAACCTTAGAGCAACATTACCCTGTGTTAGCAATTTCTTTGTCTAACGTGACGTTCTGTCAATAAAATCGATGTAATTCCCGCAAGCTCTGGAGTAACGCATCAACTGTGATACGAAAACTCCAAAAGCTGCAGCGGACGGAATGTTGCTACAAAAAAAAGGGAAAGTTAACTATTGGAAAGTTGAATAGAAAATAATGAGATGTGGCATGAGTGTACGCGACACAGCCCAAAATCAAGCGGCAATTCACAAAAACCACAAAAGGCAACCGCCAACAGCCTTCTACGAGGCCATTTGGCACTGCTCGCGGTTCTGCAATTGACCCATGGTCTAAATAAAATGCATATAATTCAAATCCAGTCCTGAAATAGTCACAGATAGACCCCTTCTTAAGCAAGGAACAGGAAACATCAAGAAGACAAGTACAAACGAAAGCTCTGTCAAAGATTCCTGGCTTAGGACAGGCACATTGATATGTGGCGGGGTTAAACTAGTTTTTTGGGCCAAACCTTCCAAGTTATCACGTTTGTCATATAGCTTTGTTGAAAGTCTTCCTTCAGATTCAATCTCGAGATGTAGATCTAAATTTGAAGCAGACTTCATAGAATCCGTTATGCCCTTATCTCAATGTCCTGGGCTTATACGAGATGGAGAAAGTCACCAAATCGAGAATTGTTCAGTTAAATGACATCATCAATATAACGGTATGTGTGGTTAAAAGAGAAAGCTAGTCTACGATCTTTTTTGTCTAGAAGAGATTGTGAGAAGTCTGTTTCATATGAATGACGATACAAATCAGAAAGAAAAGGTGCACAATTAGAGCTCATTAGAATCCTTATTGTGTGCTGAAAAACGCGCCCACCAAACTGAACTTATATGTTGTCGATAAGAAAATTGAGCATATAGATTATTAAGTCTTCTGTAAATTTGTTCTTTCTTAGACTTATTGATGACAAAGCAAGTCTTACTGTAATCGACTACCA
Organism: Arcuatula senhousia; assembly: GCA_963971305.1. Lineage (NCBI taxonomy): Eukaryota > Metazoa > Mollusca > Bivalvia > Mytilida > Mytilidae > Arcuatula > Arcuatula senhousia. Next base: position 63,494,932 of record OZ020307.1, read on the forward strand.
GATATTTGTTCATACGGAATAGAAGTGTAAATAGTTGAGAAATTGAAAGTTTGATGCTGTTGCAAGATGATTTTGAAACTGATTTTGAGCTAAGAATCTCCAATAGCTCTTTCGAACTCTTCAGGATCCACATTTTATCGACACCATTTTAGAACAACAACAATCGTAATATTTCTGGAGGCCGGATTTTATTGCCGTAAGTATTGAAGTCAACAGAACTGAAAGGGGTTAACAGAGGTAACAACAAAACTACCGAACCCGAATGATCAATCTCATAGTCCAGAGAAAACGACAAAAACGAACCAGCCACACCGGAGAATTGGTGGATCGCAATGGTCCTGACTTGGTACAGGCATTTCAAACGAAATGGTGGGTTAAACCAGGTTTTATGGCGCCAAACCTCCCTCTTCCATTGCGATCTTAGGATCCGGTAATGACCACAGAACACAACACAGTTGTGAGACACAATAGGGATATTGAGGTGATCATCTCAGTACAGCTACATTTTGATGACCCTCCAATGATGCGCTGTTTGTATGGATTTTTATTTAATTAAGGAATCCAATACAAAGATAGAGTCATTATTGTTAGTACCAACAGAGAGTCCAATGGAGGAAATGACAGATTTGTGATTGTCAATAATTTCCTCCTTAGACAGTGTTGTAGCTGTATATGTGGTGCTATTGCTGGTACAACCAACCCATAATTCAGCTGTCAAGAAGTCAATATAGTGTTTCTTGCACACAAAAATGGTGTTATTTCGTGCTTTGTCTGCAGGTAAAACAACATATTTGTCATGGAAGGTGGACAGTGTTTCTGCAACATCAGCGTTGTTAAAAATGGATGTTGCTTTAGTGCTCATCGAGTCCTTCAAAGAATTGATTCTTTTGAAAATTAATGACCTCAAAGCTTTAACCAACTCTGAAAAAACGTCATTTTCTTTCTCCTGTTCTTTCGTTGCGAATTTTCGTTGCGAAAAGTCTTCAACTGAATCCATAATTGTTTTGGAATAATGGTTTCAGTTTATACGTCTAGGCCCCTTTAACCAAAACATCGTGAAGTAAGTCATATTCAATAATTTTCAACGATGTTCACGTCACAAACGATAACGTGGCCACAGGGACCAATGATTATTCCAAGAAAAAAAAAACCACACGATAATATGAAGTAATAATAATGAAACAAATGACAATTTAAAGTATGCATATACATGCTTAACGCTCTATTGATAATATTTGGTACTTAATATAAACTACGTCACTAAGATAGTGTCAAAATAATCCACATCATAATAGAGTAAGTTACTAATAAAACTCTTATCAGAAAAAGTCCGACTAGAGACCATAGTATGCACTTGGAAAGTAAGTATAGGGCCACAGGCATGCCACGCCACAACCACGATAATGAGAAAACTTAAATTTAGTTACTTAATCCTAGATTAACTGAGCTTAATTTAAGATTAACCGACATAACTATCATTTAGCTAAGAAAAAAAGAAATTTTCTAAAAAAAAAAATAAAATAGTGCTTAAACTAAGATTTTTTTAGTATTTTTCAGTTAATCTTGGTTTTTCTCAGCTAAATTAGAGATTAGAGAAAATTGAAGTTTTAGTTCAGAAAATCTAGATGTGTTACAACTCGCATTGAGCTAAGATAGATTATGTTCTGACCAATCAAATCATGGGTTATCTTTTAGCCTATCAAAACGCTCGATACATACGACTGAACTGTTTTTTTTAACTTATGCCCCTTTAAAGTACTACTTAATCTAGGATTAACTGAAGTACCTTCATGTATCATTAAGTTGAGAAAAACTAGAATTTTCTACGCGATTTCAAGAAATCCCATTTGTTTTTCTTTAATAAAAGATCAGTTAAACCGTGATTTTCTGAACTAAATGATAGTTACGTGATTATCTGTGTTTTAGTTGAGAAAATCAAAGTTTTTCTAAAACTATCATTTAGCTGAGTTAAGCTTAGTTAAAGTTACTTAATCCTAGATTAAACTCAGTTAAAATAGGATTAAGTAAATTAAACTAAAGTTTTCTTATTAAAGTGGTTACGTGTGCCATACACAGGCAACTTAACTAAAAAAACAGCGACCATTGAAATTTTGTCAATTTATTGTTTGTAGCCTTTGGCCCTTCATTGGGCGTCACTTGTGCTAATAAATTTGATTTGATTTGATTTGATTTGATTTTATTGAAGGCCGCTAGCTAAAAATACTATCCAACTTGACAATGACGGTCAACGCTTACATGTCAAGTTGCATAAAACACAATTGATATTTACTTATTCTTTCTCTAAAAATTTGAAATATTGTCATTTTTTCATAATTAATTAAGGCACGTCAACCACTTGATCTTTTGACAAATTTTCTCGTTTAAAAATTTACTAGACACTTCAAAATGCCAATTTTACTGTTCGTTGAAGGGATACGCAAACTTAAGTCTCTTTATTGATTTCGGTGCGTATATAGTCACTTGTTTTGATAAATTCTTCAGAGTCTTAGAATGATGGAATTTAAATGAGGTTTTAATTTATTTCTTGAATGTGAGAAGCCAAAGATATATGTTCCTATGGGAAATAATTACACTTTCAACTATAATTGCAATACTTTCAAAACATAATCAATTTAAATATTTAATAATTTAACAGGATGTTCAGGTTTCAACCAAGATAACTTTATCATCAGCTATGAAAATTAAAATTTCCAAATCATTTGGTACGAGCATCTCATATATTTCTAGAAGGCTAAACTTTTTAAAAAACATGGTGTTAACATGCTAAGAGAGAATGGAATGGAAAAACATTTTCTGTCTGATAATTCTAGTGCAGATTGAAGAGAACCATGGTAAGTAACCAATTAATACATGTCAATAATGTTGCTAAATAGAATGAATCTTGTAGCCTTAAGATAGCGTTCATTCCATTTTTCTTTTCGTTCTTGCACTCTTCCTCAAGGAGTCCTTGTCATTTTCCCCTCTTCTTCGTATACAGCACTTTCCAAGCCCCCCCCTCGATAATCTAATCCAGCTTTTGGTGATCGATGAGTGGATACCTATGATCATAGAGATTTACGAAGAGTGACCGGGCTAGTTGGTGTTTACAGCCTAGCAAAGAAATGCTTTACAGGTTATAAAAATGCAATCAACATGAAATGATAACGAGTAATGGTTTAAAAATTGAAGCCATAAATAAAAATAAAATACTTCATATTGAATGGAAAGGGGGTTTTCCGGTACTTGGACCCATATTTCGTTGAGAATTTTGTTCATTTCATGCAGACTTTTGACAATATTGTTTTGGAAAACTCCTTATGTTTTTAGTAGACAATATAGGAGGACCGGTTCCTTTCAAACAAACTTGTTCCTTACTTGAAAGTTAAGATATACAAGATAAGCTAAATGTCTTGATTATAGGCTTGTGACCTCTATGACAAAATAATTGACGTAAATATTTTGAATGGGTTTTCTCTGACTAATTCATAGGTGTAGACTTATAAGCATTATTTAAATCCATGACTAAATAAATAATATTTTATAAAAAATGTGTAAAGTATTTTTACGATATAAATCGTAGAAAAAATCTTATCTTGTTCATGTTGTTTAGATGGTCAAAACCTTAGGATTTCGAAAATAATGACAGACCAGTGAAGATTCTTACAATTCTTATTTTGCCGTATCTAACTTAGCAATTTCCGCCAAAGTATAGTGAGACTCAAAGTCTGGCCACATTTTTTTGTAATTTCCGAATAAAACGACACATGGTACGGTTTAAATAAATATTAAAAAAATATATAAAATAAAATGAGTTTTTATGTTGACATCATGTTTATTTAATATTTTATATTATATATATTGTGCCTTTGCTTTCATGCTGTTGACATTACAGTTGAAAGGCTTTTAGAAATATTATATAACAAAAGCTATGAGAATTACTTCACAATTCTTTATGATAAGGTACGAACACATAGCCTAACACAAGGTTTTCCAAACGACTTGGCATCTTTAATATTAATTTCTGGAAAGTCAGGCTTTCTAAAAACATGGGAATGAAATGGAAAAAATATGTTCTTCTTCTTATTAGTTCTCGTGAAGATTGGGGAGAATTACACTAAGTTGAACCTTACAGGTGGGACGTTACGTTAAAAACGACGTTACCGATAAAATTTACCTGTACACTGAAAAATCCGTCTGAACGTCGTGAAACTCAACGTCAATTTTAGTTGGATTGTATTGCATTTTTCACGTTTAAGCAATGTTTACGAGTCCGTACCTTAAAAACGAAGTCCGTGACATATCTTTTATTTTACATCAATGCATCGCACCTTTTCCAAGGAATATTGTATTAGTTTTTTGGTCAAAAGTTGGATATCTTTAGTCCATTTTTGTGTATAAAAAGTAAAAATAAATGGTGTTGAAACTCCTTTTTCCCTATATGTCTTTGTAAATTTCCCGCCAAAATTGCATTTTTCAAATGCAGTTATTTAAAAAACGAGGTCCGTTACCCCCATTTTTTATTTCATATATGGATGTATATCACTAAGAACTACGCGTCTACCAATTTTCATTAAAATCTGGATATATGCCATTTGGTATCGTCCCACCTTAACATTGCAACAATTATAATTCTGACTTCGCCATATCCAACCTAGCAATTTCTACCAGAGGAGAGTAGTCATGGTATGATTTAAGAGAGATAAACAAAGCTAACAGTTTGTTGTTTTATATCTATTTCACTCATTTTTACGAACACCCATATATCTTTATCTTAACAATTAACTGCATCATCTATACTAAGTGGACTCGAATTGAGCGAAGCCCGTTTGGAAATTGAATATGAAAAATTCTTAAAGGGTAAAGAAAAACTATTGGGCTCAATGTACCCATATATATAGTGTTAATAAAAATACGCGGGATACTTGGACTGCGTGTGATCATAGGGTAAAAGTTAACTAAAATAATTGTTTTATCTTTTTTATGATATTCATATTTTTGTTTTAGTAATTTTTTGAATATTTTTAAAAACTTTTACTTAAACAAAATCCACTTTTATTGATCGTATAATGAAATGAAAAAAAACACACACACACACACACGGCATGAACCAGTATTAAATATATGTTCTCTGTAGGCAACACCGCATGTGTGTCATGATGATTAAGAACTAGTTACTCTTTCTGTGCACATTGGTTAACTCTCGTTTCGACTTGATTTCGTGTTTTTTATTGTGGTTTAGTTCTTTCTCGTATTGTTTACTTTGTTACGTGTTTGTGTTTTTCTTCTTGTTGTCTTTGGTGTTAAGTGAATTAGTCTTTGTCTTTTCTAAATTTCGACGATCGACGGGATGTCCCATTATTTGTTCGTTGCTGCCTTTATATTTGAAATAAAAAAATAAAACAGGACCAGGTTATAGGTATGCCACAAAAACCTATCATTATAGTGTTATCATTACATTGTTTGGATCCTGAATAAAAATATTCATAAATTCCAAGGCCGCTAAGGATATTGATCAAAATCAAAGAGTAGGTTAATGTGAATTTGATTATGCTGATAATTGAAAGCGGACCGACATAAAAATCTACTTATAAATAAATAAAAAAGAAATAGAATTGAATTAATGCATTCATTTACGTCAAATGATTATGTAATCATTTTGTTGGCGAATAGTACGCAAACTTTCCACCTCTGTATTGGTTTCCGAAATTCCATCAAAATCCAGACAGAAAATGCTCATATGTTTTAAAACTCGTATGTTTACCCCATAGGCATCCTAGTTGGTTATCAATACATGACAAACACTTGTTTTGTTAGTTAGTTAGTTAATTAGTTATTGCTTTTCTCCAAAGCAGCACGATTTCGGCTATATCCGGGAGATGAAAATGAGATTGGTGATACAATGAACATGAAATGGAGATGAAGTGGAGGAAATAGGGACACAAGACCAATTGGGTAGGAGAATTTTGACTGCCACTGGAAAATAGAGTGACCCGATATCAGGTTTCTGAGGGCTTTAAGTGGACTTTTACCGACAAGCTTAGCGCTGCTGCAGGCCTACTCGCCACCCGGAACCCGCACGGGTGAACACGTTGCAATCTCAACTATGTACCAAATACCATCTTTTAGTTCCGTTGTACCCAATGTTAACTGCATGCAATAAAATTCGGCCTCCCAAATATTTCCATTACTTTACTCTAGACTGAGACGATCAATCAAATGTCGCAATAAATTCTACAGAAAATTATATCCAAACAATCACTTTTGAACTTTTATCCTCCAAATCAGCAAATTTCTGTCTATCATCGAAAGCTACAGATAGGTGGGGTAAAAAATGCGAGTAAGAGCCGAACGTATCATTCATAAGAAAAGTGGTTAATCATAGCGTTTTAAGCCTTTATACTAATCACAGAGAGCTCTCCAACAGAGGTTAGTTACAAACTTTGCTTATTTCATGGATAAACATGTTCTTTTTTTGTCTCAGTTCGTACTATTGACGTTGGAGCATACATTTATTTTTTTTGGAAGAAGCAGATGTACCAATCCGAATGTCAAAGTCCGAAAGGGCAGAGACAAAAACAGTAAACACACACACAAGGACAGGACGAAAAAACAGACAACATACAAAACATGGACACACCAAAACTACTGAATATCAATAAACAACGCAAACTCTAATCGTAATGAGAGTGAACTCAGGTGATCCCAATTTACAATTCAGTGTGTCAAATCTGGTAAAGGAAGACAAAACAAAACCCTTTGACAAACCAACATCTGCACTCATCTGAGAGATGGAAATCCCATATTTGTATGTTACCGTAAAATTTCTTGAGCGGTAAAAGCAACCGAAGAGCAACACAACCTTGTGATAACAAATTTTGTGTCAAACGTGACGCTCTGTCGAGGAAATCGATACAATTACCGCAAGCTCTAGAGTAAGGAACAAATTGTGATACGTAAACTCCATAAGCTGGAGCGGACGGAAAGTTGCTACACAAGAAGCATCGTCGGAAACCCACGATGGACTAAAGTACGCATCGGAGTCATCCGTGGGTTTCCGACGATGCACAAGAATAGAAGGAAATGTTGACAATCGGAAAGTTGAAGTCATCACGTTTGTCATAGAGTTTGTTGAAAGTTTTCCTATTTCGAGATGAAGATTTAAATATGAAGCAGACTTCCTAGAATCCGTTGTGTCCTTTATCACAAGTTCCTGTGGATATATGAGATGTAGAAAGTCACCAAATCGAGAATTGTTCAGTGAAAGGACATCATCAATATAACGAATAGTGAGGTTAAAAAAGAGATTCAGTCTACGATCGTTTTTGTCTACAATCCGACAAAAACATTTTAAACTGTATTCTAACACTACGAACCAACCTAAAGGTACCAGTAAGGCATTCGGATGCCAATGGTCCGGAAAGGTCAAGACAAAATCAGTCAAAAAAGACGAGAACAATACTAAACTAGAGGCTCCCAGGAGCCTGAATCGCTCACCTTGTATTCGATGATACTTATAAGCTGGATATTTTAACAAAGGACAGCTACTCTGTGGAATTATCAATTTTAATATTCTAAGGAAAACAACTCCTATCAACAAAGGTCTTACAACTTTGACCCCATTACATAATTTTTAGATCTTTATTTGCTTAACCATATGCAATTTAAATTTTTCAAATATATTGTATAGTTTTCAAGATATTAGTCTAAAAAGAGCAAAATTTGAAAAAAAAACAAGGAAAAGGGCAATAATTCCTACAACCATTGTTAGATCTTCTTCAAAACTTCAGGGCAGGTAGATCTTGATGTGCTGATCATTATTACCCAAACAGAATTTTAATATCTGTTACCATTTTATGAGCAATTTGCAAAAAACTGCAATTTTCCCTTATGTCCTATTTTAGCCATGGCGGCCATGTTTTTTGTTGAATCAAAATTTCGAACGATAATTTTGTAGACCACATATTACAGAACAACCCTACCAAGTTTCATTTCATTAGGCCAAGCGATTTCAGAGAAGAAGATTTTTGAAAAGTTGAACAAAAAGCTGTGAAAATGGTCAATTTTTAGAATCCAAGGGGTATAACTCCTAAAGGAACGATCCTACAACTTTGACTCTGTTACAACTTTTGTAGATCTTGATGTGCTTAGTCATATGCAATTTTAAATTTTGAAATATCTTGTATAGTTTTCAAGATATAGGGCTAAATAAGTAAAACTTTTGAAAAAAATCCAGAAAAAGGGCAATAACTCCTACATCAGTTGTTGGATCTTCTTGAAAATTTCTGGGCAGGTAGATCTTGAGGTGCTGATCACTTTTAGCCTGGCCAGAATTTTGATATCTGTTACGGTTTGTGAGTAATTTGCTAAAAACTGCAATTTACCCCTATGTTCTATTTTTAGCCATGGCGGCCATGTTTTTTGTCGAATCAAAAATTCGAACGATGGTTTTGTAGAGGACATACTACAAAACAACCCTACCAAGTTTCATTACATTTGACAAGCGGTTTCAGAGAAGAAGATTTTTGAAAAGTTGAACGACGGACGACAGACGACGGACGACGGACGACGGACGCCAAGTGATGGCAAAAGCTCACCTTGCCGAAAACAGACAACATAAAACACACAAAAAACAACATAACACTAGTAGTCATCAGCCAAACGAATTCAAGTCTCTTTTCGTTGAATTTGTCATTGCATTTTTTACTTTATATGTGAAATCGAACTTGGCAAACATTCTAAAACCTCGTCATTTGAAATATATGCAGCAAGCTTTTGTGCGTTTGGATTAAAAATTCATCATCCGCTAATTAGGGCCCCGCAACTTTGTTGCGGACGCCCTATAGTAATCAGTCTGTCCGTCCGTGCGTCCGTCCGTAACAAATTCAGTTTTCCGGACTTTTTTCTAAACGCTTATAGATAATGAACTGATTTTTGGTATGTGAGTTAACCTTGATGAGTTACATATCAAGTTTGAGTTTCGTGCTGGTCCACAAATTTTTATGGGAGTTATGGCCCTTTGAACTTTGAAAATTCATTAAAATTTCAGTTTTCCGCACTTTTTTTCTAAACGCTTATAGATAATGAACTGATTTTTGGTATGTGAGTTTACCTTAATGAGTTACAGATCAAATTTGAGTTTCGTGCTTGTCCACAAATTTTTATGGGAGTTATGGTCCTTTGAACTTTGAAAATTCACTAAAATTTCAGTTTTCCGGACTTTTTTTTCTAAACACTTATAGATAATGAACTGATGTTTGGTATGTGAGTTTACCTTGATGAGTTACAGATCAAGTTTGAGTTTCGTGCCATTCCACAAATTTTCATGAGAGTTATGGCCCAATGAACTTTGAAAATTCACTAAAATTTCAGTTTTCCGGACTTTTTTTCTAAAAGCTTATAGATAATGAACTGATTTTTGGTATGTGAGTTTACCTTGATGAGTTACAGATCAAGATTGAGTTTCGTGCCGGTCCACAAATTTTTATGGGAGTTATGGCCCTTTGAAACTTGAAAATTCATTAAAATTTCAGTTTTCCGCACTCTTTTCTAAACGCTTATAGATAATGAACTGATTTTTGGTATGTGTGTTTACCTTGATGAGTTACAGATGAAGTTTGAGTTTAATGCCGGTCCACAATTTTTTATGGGAGCGGGGCCCTTGGAGATGGCTATCATCTCCCTGGTATCTAGTTATTACTAGATCCTTATATAACCTAACTACTGAATCCCAATTTTTTAAAAACTTGTTATGAAGTCTGAGGTGTCAAGTATTTAATATATTCCGACTTGGTGTGTCAATAAAATGAACTCTCCGACCTCCGGCCGTCGGGAATTTCTTATCCTGACACAACGCGTCCTTATATATGTAAGAATTATTACAGGTACATTTTTTAGCCCATTGTGACATAATATCAAGTTGCAGTTTTAGTTTCAAAAAAGTTCTTCTCATTACTATTTGTCAACTGATAAGAAATGGAGATTGATTTGTATTATTGTAAGTTAAATCTTTTCAGCACATGTTCATGTGTTGACTTTAAATTACCGGTTATTGCAATTATTTAAGTTCGCTTCTTTTACAAGACTGTTTCTACCATCTAATCGATTAAGTGAGTGAGTGAGTTTTTTACGCCCGTGCATCGCTATACATCTGATGAACTCTTGATTACCGGCGACTTCAACTTTCACGTTGATGATCCAAACGACGCGGACGCAAAAAAATTCCTTCGCATTCTTTCTGAGCGTAGCTTATCACAACATGTCAGTGGACCGACCCACCGGCGCGGACACACGCTCGACCTTCTTATCACAAGGGAAAATACGCCATTATTATCGGCGCTACCAGTCATTCGTGACCCAGGTATATGCGACCATAAAGGTATTTCAACGACGGACCATTTCGCTGTTTCTGCTGTGATTGACATTGCTAAACCAACGAAAAGGCGAGAAACTGTTACATTCCGAAAAATTAAGGACATTGAACTTAGTGCGTTTACATCTGACATTCGAAGTTCAAAATTTGAATCGAACTCTGTTTCAGTCGATAATCTAGTTGATGCTTACAATTCAAAACTAAAATATTTGATCGACTGTCATGCACCAACACAAACAAAGCAAATAACAATAAGACCGAACACCGAGTGGTATAATTCTGAGCTTCACAACGCTAAACGTGAACGGAGGAAAGCTGAACGTGGTATGGTTAAAACGGGGTTGATGATCGACAGACTGATTTACAAGGAGAAATGTTCGTGTGTCACAAAACTACTCTTTCGATCAAAGCAGGATTTCTATATTGGCAAAATTTCTGAACTTCAGAATGACCAAAAACAGCTTCAAAAACTTACTAATAATCTATTGGGCAAAACGACCGAGGTCATTCTTCCGACGCATCATTGTAGCCTTGATCTTGCGGATAAATTTAACATGTTTTTCATAAGTAAAATTGAAACTATTCGAAACGACTTGAGTTCTTCGACAAAATTCGATACGACAGATGTTCTTTCTGCGGACGTCAAGTTTGAAGGCGAACCTATTACAATACTAGCACCAGCCTCTTGTGCCGAGGTAAGGAAAATAATCATGAACTCATCATCTAAGTCGTGCGAATTGGATCCCTTACCGACTACTCTTTTAAAACATTGTATTGACGACATCCTGCCTGTGATCACCCATATCATCAACGCGTCACTTGCCACCTCAACTGTGCCTAAATCATTTCGCCAAGCAATTGTCAGACCGCTCCTAAAAAAACCAGATCTTGACCGTGAAATTTTCAAAAACTATAGACCCGTGTCGAATTTACCCTTTGTATCAAAAATTTTGGAGAAGATAGTGTCTGTTCGTCTTGAATCACACTTACAGAATAATTCATTACATGATGAAGTACAATCGGCATACCGAACCGGCCATTCCACAGAAACTGCCCTACTGCGTGTACATCACGACGTAACGTCCGCCCTTGATAAGAACTGCTGTGCTGTGCTATTGATGTTAGATTTGTCAGCTGCTTTTGACACAATCGATCATCCAATTCTTCTGTCTCGACTCGAACATTCTTACGGAATACGTGATTCCGCTCTATCTTGGTTCAAGTCATACTTAGAAGGGAGATGTCAGACTGTTGCCATAGGTTCCACCAACTCAAATTCGAGATCTTTGAATTTTGGCGTTCCACAAGGTTCGGTACTAGGACCGAGGCTCTATTGCATGTTTGCGAAACCAATCGGAAAAATATGTAAACAACATGGAATGCTTTACCACTGCTACGCAGACGATTCACAAATTTACTTAGTGATAGAACCATCAGATAACTGGACAGACATTTCTGTACGATTGGATGCTTGTTTTAAAGACATTAGCTCATGGATGAAGGTCAACCTACTTAAGCTAAATCACGACAAGACGGAGCTCATCATATTCACACCGAAACATCGTGTTAAAGATATTCAAGCTTGCGAGCTAGCTCTTGGTGGAACTATAGTGTCAGATGTGGCTTGCGTTAAGAATCTTGGCGTTCTATTAGACAAAACTCTCAGCATGGAGCAACATATTTCGGCTGTCTCCAGATCGTGTTTCCATCAAATTAGAAACATCGGAAAGATCCGCTCTTATATCAGTGACAATGCCTGCAAAACGTTAGTGTGTTCACTTGTTACATCCAGGTTGGACTATGGAAATGCACTTTTATATGGTGTGAACGCTTTTGCATTATCCAAATTACAACGGGTACAAAACGCCTCAGCTCGACTTATAGCTAGGCGCAAGAAATACGACCATATTACACCAGTGATGATCGATCTTCATTGGCTGCCTGTTCAGTATCGATGCCAATTTAAACTTTTAGTATATGTTTTTAAAGCTCTTAAAGGCGAGGCTCCAGTATACTTGCAAAATCTATTGACAATCTACAAGCCCGCAAGATCACTCCGATCAGAAAATACCACACAACTTCATGTGCCAAGAGTAAGAACTAAGACTTACGGTTCAAGGAGATTTGACACGGCAGCAGCCACTCTGTGGAACAAACTCCCCAGCTATTTGAGAAATGTGGACAGTGTTGATGCTTTTAAATCCAATTTAAAGACCTACTTTTTTAGATTAGCATATCATGACTTTTTATAAGGTTTTATGTTGACAAACATTGTGTTGCTTATGGATATTTTAGTGACATATGGGTTTTCTCCCACGCAATTTAATTTTATCTTTTAGCTTTACTACATTTGAATTCAGTATTTTATCTTGTATATTACTTTTATTTGTTTTTTAAATGTTTTGTAACTTTTAAACAAAAAAATTCAGTATTTTATCTAAATATTACTTTTATTTGTTTTTTAAAAGTTTTGTAATTTTTAAAAAAAATTCAGTAGTCATGCATTTTTCCATTGAAATCTACTATTTACCATTTTTGTATGGATTTTAGATATATATATATATTTTTAAAAATCATATATTGATGTTTTTCATGCATGTTAAGCGCTTAGAGTAATTTTGAATTAGTTAATGCGCTATACAAATATTGTTAATAATAATAATAATAATAATAATAAAGGATGATAAAATGAACATGAAATGATGATGATGAGTGAAATATGGAGGTGGGGTGGGAAACAAAGGAACGGTTATTGGTTAGTGTTTGTTTTGATTAGTGTTTGGCTGTTTGTTGTACTGAGGTGATCATCTTATTATCCCTATTATGTCTTCACAACCATGTTGCGTTGTGTGTTACTACCGGTCCATAAGATCGCAATGGAGGAGGGAGGTTTGGCGAGCCATAAAACCTGGTTTAACCCACCATGTCATTTGAAATGCCTGTAACAGTCAGGACCATTGCGATCTATAACTATTCCGGTGTGTCTTCCATGTTTTTCTCTTGAACATTGAGATTGATCTTCCAAGTTCGGTAATTTAGTTTTGCTTTTATTTGAAGGACCACAGAAGAAGGGGGGGGAGTGGTTAGGGGCAGAAAATCTAACCTATGTGGTCCACAAAGGGATCTTTTACGTGCAAGAAGCGTTGTACTCTCCAAAACCGCTGACCCACTATGGTCAGCCGTCAGGGTTTCCGTATTATAGACCTGACAACCCCCGTGGACGAGGGCCAACCTATTCAGCAACCTAAGGTACACACTTGGTCGCTCTGTGGGCTGAGCACTGACCCGACGTCAAAATCCCAAAACCCTTAGTCGCCTCTTACGACAAGCTAGGCTCTGCTGCGGGCCTATTCGGTATCCGGGCCCCGCACGGGACTCTAATTGATTAAAACTTTTACTTAAACATCTATGAACTTATTAATGGCGCCAACGGTGGATCAGCACTTTTATTGCTTTTTTATTCTAAAGTTACAGGACGTCCATACACGCAGTGCTAACACTCGCATCTGGCTTCAAGCTTAATTTTAGGACAACCCCTAGCAGTGGTTCAATTTGATACCATAATAAAATTAACTATTCTTTCGGATTTAATATTCAATAAACAAAAGTTGTCCACATATTATGACAGAAGCTCATTGGGACAACATGACATGACAAATAGACGACATGAATGAAATGCTGATCACTTTAAGCGACACAACCTACAAACACCAAAATAGGCGCAAGCAGTCGTCGAAGTGACCGATAAAAGTCGTTTGCTATTTTTCGTGCAACTATGATTTTGGAACCAAATGTTTCACGTTACTGGTCGAATACATTCATGGTATATGACTCAATATTTGTATTCTATAAATGAAAATGAATGATAATTAAAACTATAAGTTCTAGTCTTTTGGTAAACACTGATGCTTGAAATAACTTCAAAGTGATCTTCTTTAGAAAATGATAATTATGAAGTAAATAATTCATACTCCATAATCTCTTATTTCTGTGTTTTGAAAAGATTCATGAAGCAAGGAAAACATTGTAATACCAAAGTTTCCTACAGACCAAGGTCATCTTTGATTAAACTTTTTTACGTTGAAAAGCTTGCATTTATAATTAAAACCTATGACTGAAAACAACAAAGGAGGCAGACATTCACTCAGTAAAACCGATACTCCTAAAATGACTTTCGGAAATGAGTGCTTGTTATTGTATACCTGTCAAACATCCTTGAAAAATTATAGGGCTATAAAATACATTGTTAAAGGAATAAACTTGAATAATTAAATAGGCTTATACACGAAGCCTGCTTATAAGGAAAGCAGTTTAAAAAGAAACAAAACAAAAGATCGATCAACACCATGAACAAAAAAAAACCAAAAATCTAAAAAAAAAATACCAAAAAGCAGAAAATTACGGAAGTAGATTAAAATTAGGTATACTTTTGCATAACGGCATTTAAAAAAAAGTCCAGGAAAAAAAGAATGGTCTTTTGAAATGCAATGCTTCATAATTTTGATGACTATGAAAATCAAAGTTCCAAATAATGTATGAGCATTGCTAATTAAATTTCTTAAAAACATACATAATAAGAAGAGAAATGAAAAAGAATAGATGTGAAAATTGTTGTCCTAGGACCATCCTTGCGCCTTTTAACTTAGACTGTCTGAAATTAGGTTTATCTCTCTGAACTAGGGTTGTTTGTGGTCCAACTCTCATGTTCTAAAAGAAATTAAGATATTTTTGCCATTGATGAAATATTCCCACCATATACATGTATTGGATATTGTTGATCTGTGTTTTATCAGTATAATTCTAATATAATTATGTAGAATCAATAGTTCACGTGGATATTTGCTTCCAAAACTTAAGGATTTGCTTTTGTTATTAGTGATAAGTGCAAAGCGCAGAAAAAAACGAATGAAGAAATGCATATCAATGATATATATATATTTCACTTTTGAAAATGTAAAAAAAAATAACTTCTTTTCTTTTCAAACGCGTCTACATCGGCGTAAATTTATTACATATGGCTATTTAAGATTATCCTAAATTCGTAAAAGGATGGTCATATTCATGGGCATCCAAAGATGGCTTGTTTTACATCCTAGGACACGTCTAAGGATGATCCTTTCTACATGGATTAGGACATAACTTAGGACAGCTGGCCCAAGTCTCATTAAATTTTATATTTTAAAAAAGTCTAATCGTCAGTATTCAAATTAAAATAATGGTAAATAATGATTATAGGAGATTTCAAAATTTAAAATCTTCATTTTTGTTACCGTTTCAAACGAAAACATATTGCACTGAAGAATACAAATAGTTTATAGTAAAAACTGTGTCTTTCCGTCATTTCGTCACCCCTTTTTGCTCTAAATGCAGCAATATTGTTTAAGTAACGAACCAAAATGCTCTGGATGTTTTTTATCCTTTCTGTTTATCGAATATTAAAAACACATGTATTTTGTTCCTTCCATCCGCCATACTTCAAAACATACATAACACGGTCATAGGTGTTTGAAAGCAGGCTTCATTGGGAATGTTTTATCGTGGTCGAGTTGTTCAAGATTGACTTAAACTTAAAACTTAAAATTTTCCATCTCTAGTTGTGCTTTCAAAACTACTATTACAGCTAAGATTATGATTGAAGCACTACTAATTACACATACTTTCTACATTTCGTCGCAAAAAAGTAGCCCATCATAAGTTGTGTCGCGTATACTTATTCCACTTCTCATTAGATTATTATATTAATATCGTCTTTTTAAACCGTTTGTAGAAAGTTCTTCTCTTACTAGTATCTTGCGCGGAACGTGCATTGTTCGCCCATTTTGCGCTCATGGTTCCATCATCGTGCGTGAAGTTAGTTTGCATTTTAGAGGGTCTATAGCTCCAACAAATTTATCAGAGACTTTAACAGCTAAGACCGAACGCAACGCTAGTAATGGTGTACCGTATTGAGTACAACCTAGTGATACTTACACTTAATAAATCTGAACAGCAGAGGGTGGACACACTGCACTACATCATTTCATTCTACAGAACAAAAAATTACCGTCCTAATTTTCATCAGGATTTGGCCATTGCCTAGGCGCATTCAAGTCCGGGCTCGCCATCTTGGATTAGATGTCGCACAGTTTTTATCATCTTTATCAGCATTCTGTTTCCATACTGCAGTCACACTTCACTGAAAATAGTCACCTCCATCACTCGTTGTACATGCACAGTGCGATGGTGTTCCTTGGCAAGGCCCTGCGCCTTACGAGAGGTAGCTACATGTAGAATATAGACGGATAGATAAAATCCAGTCAAGTCAGCGTTGGTGATTAGAAGCTCAAATCATTTGTAGACATGCTATACTGATGACAAACCTAATATTATACAGTATTTTGTATGATTAAAATGCAATATGAGATAGGCATTGCCTAAATGCGAGCACAGCACATGCAGCAGAAATATAAGTTGATCAATTTTGTATCTCGAATACATTTTGAGTTGAAAAAGGCTTCCCCCATACAACATGAAACAGCCTAGATGGGTACCCTTTTTTGCCCTCATATGACGGAGTTCCCCGTCTCAATTGAGGAATAAAATTGTTTAAAATTTAGAATATAAAATCTAAAAGATCTCATTCCCGAAAAGACATGGACACTTTTGATGCAAACGTTAACCGTTGTGATCTCTTCCTTAAAAACGAGCGATGTGCAATTCCGAGTCACCCGAATGAAATGTTTTGATTGATTATTGATCATTATTTTGAGCTGAAGACACAATGTCTTAAATGTTAAGCGTCGTTATCTTGTTAATATAGTTTTTTATGACCGAATAAACAGTCATCGTTGTTATTTTTATTTTGATCAGTTCATTTTCTAGAACGTTCAGTTTGGGACGAGGAGCTTGGGGCGAATAAGCATTAAAAGGAAAATGTTAAAAAATGATTAAATTTTGTTTACTAAAAAATTGTAGTTACTCATCTTCATCGATATATTTTTTCCATGTTCTGCATTTACATAGATAATTTTTGGAAGGCGACTAGCAAAATTGGTAATTATTTTCAAATTCACACCGGACCTGTATAAACTGTGAGAAGCATATCTGGACGAAAAAATCGATATCAGCATTAGGCAATTTTTTTTGCGGGAACTTTATTTCGCGGGAACAACTTGCTGTAGAGCTCTCCGCTCTCGTGCCAGCTACGAGCTGTGGTCGCTACTAACATTATAAATTTACTGATAGAAGCTATATGTACATACAGGGGTACACTAAAGCACTAATCAACTCCGTTCATAATTGGATATTTAGTTGAATTTTTCAATTCAAAACTGAAATGTATTTTTAGACAGATAGTCCTCATTATATTGTATGGTATTAATTCACCTTTTATGCTTCAAATCTGTGCATTGGCTTCATTTCTAAAACTTAAAACCTTAATATTCTTCTTCAAATTATTTAACTTCCTTTTGATGTTTACACAATCTTAATTGTGTTTCATATATTGGATCATGCAATTTAAGTAACTCTTAGCATAAGTGACTTTTTAATATTTGGGGCAACGTATATAGCAAATGATCCGATAGAGGCAATAGGACTCCATTTCATTGCTTTACATCATAGTTTCAGGAGTTCAAAATGTCATCGTATGTGGAGACGCAACACTAACAATAACCTGTTCAGAAAACCTCGTTCTTCAAATCTTAGAAGGTGTATGGGGACGTACGACGGTTGGTTTATTGCCGTGCAACCATAGATTGCTGCAGGAAGACCAAGTCTACACATGCCACTTGGATATACTGACAACTTTACGTGGAATATGCGACGACAAAGAATCGTGCTTGTTGCAAAAATTGAGTTCATTTGTTGACCCGTGTAAAAACGTTTTTAAATACCTAAACGTGACTTACACGTGCATAACTGGTAATGTACTCCATTTCACAGCGTGTGTTTTTTACTTTGTATTTTATATGCAACCGACAATCATTTGACATGTTACCCAGAATTCACACAGACATTGCTAGGTGTTTGAAATACATGTATGTAAAAGTTTAAACAAAGATTTAATGATGATCAATGCTAAAATCCCATAATGATAATCAGAGATTAGTCAAATAAGTAAGACACCAACAATTATACCATGGGGGTGTGTTGGACTTTTTAAAAGATACAAATTAATATAAGTAAAACACAAATTCTGATTGACAACATACATGTATTTGTCACATTTTGAGGAAAGATTTCTAACAACATACTGGCATTCCAACGGGCACAAACTGTACATCTCTCCTGACTAATTTGTTAGATATGTCAGTTTTTATGTATATTAAAAGCGGATGTATTCTTTTGTGCGTTCGCCCTTACAGTAATTCTACTTCAATTTTTAAGACTGGAATTTGATGTACATTTAACCCAGCAGCCCTAAACACATAATGACAGTTTAGTTATTGGGGTTTTTGCCAAGTGTTATGGCCCTGTCACACTATAACGTTTTAGTCAACGTGTGCCGAACGTTCGAATAATTTTCTAAAACGTTGGAACACGTTGGTAGTCGCTGTAAAAAGTTTCCAAAAATATCTCGGTGAACGACCACAAAGCGTCAGACTAACTACCTGCAACGCACGACAAACTTATTCAAAACTTATCTATAGCGTTTGTCCGGCGTACTTGACGTTTGCCTAGCGCATGTGTGACGACTGCAGAACGCATTTATAGCGTTAGTCTAATTTATAATTTTTTCTCTCGGTAGGGAGACCTAGGATTTCTGTTCTTTTCTTTAGTATTATTTCCAGTAGTCCAAATAGATCTATTATCTGGCTTAAATGTATTGCTGGATTAATTAATAATTATAGATACATCATGTGAATTTTGTTTCGTTATACCCCCTTCTTTATAAAAATATTGGTTTTCAGCGTTCCGGTAACATGAATGTATAGTTATTTTAAAGCCGTTTTTTAACCTATAGTGATGTATTTTGCACTCTAAAAGAATAAAATATAGTGTAGATTTTATATTTTGATATGTCAAAAATATACAGAGAGTAATGCATGCGGTTGTTAACAAACTCTCAAAATCTCAAATTAGTATATACATATAAGAAATACCGGTATGTAGAGTTTGCCTAGCATCCTTTTTATAGCACTTGACTAATGATGTACTTAATAGAGAAAAACGCGTGTGCTTATTGAATATCAAAAATACACATTATTTCAAATGAGTATTAAAGTTAGACTGTCGTTACTCGTTGTATTTGAGTATTTTTCTACCAAAGACATGTCCACCGAAAACACGACAGGTGTATTACAATTTGCAAGAATTACTTTCAATTCCAGACCATCTAAGTTGTCTTTTTATATTCAAGATCTTTTTGGCTTTGTTCATTGTTTGTTTTGTAAAAAGATTTTTTCCAGGTTTGAATTAGTATTTGAAGCTTTTGAAATTGACTTTTCGGAATCCCCCTTGTAATTCAATCTTACTTATAACATTCTTGGGCTGATACGCTACTCGTTCATTACAATGACGCTCTGTGCGCTCTGTACACGTTTTAGACACGTTGAATAGGTTTCTCGGTCGTTAGACTGACGCTAGACGTGCGCTGCATTATCGCTAGACACGTTAGTTTCCATTTAGCTTAGCGTTCGTCAAACGCATTTCAACGTGCGCACACCGACCACATAGCGTACATCAGCATGTGTATAACGTCCTTCTAACTTATGCCTAGCGTTCGAATAATTTATTTCTAAAACGTTGGCGAACGTCGGAAATTTTAAGCATGTTGAAAAATTTGCGACGCACTCGGCGTTCACCAACGCACGCTGACGCTCGCGAACGTGTTTGTAGCGTGTTCATAACGTGTACAAAACTTACGCAACGCACACCAGCGTGTTGAAAATATATTCTAAAACGTCGGCACACGTTGGCTAAAACGTTATAGTGTGACAGGGCCATTAACTTGTCAGTGTATATCTGCCCATTTGCAGACCAGCTTAGGTATTATAAATATATAAACTATTTTTGTCCCCTGCGGGTTCTGGGTGGCAAATAGGCCCACAGCAGAGCCTATATATACCGCCAATATTGAATGTAGTGCACCTCTTAGGTTACATTCCCACTACCCAACTCTCCTCTTTTCGTGTGGTCACCTAAATTTAGTGTTCCTTTGTTTCTCAACCCACCCCTTATTTCTCATCATCACTGCTAATTTGTTTCACCTTTTCACCTTTTTCATGTTCTTTCTTATTGCAAGAGCGTAAAACACCAACTCACTCACTCAACCAATCACTCACTCACTCACTCACTCACTCACTCACCTTCCATTTTTTATTCTTGTTAAGTTGGTAGAACATGACACAATTATCTAAATCAGATGTAATAAGTTACACATGACGAAACATACACGCTTCACGAAACGGTCTTAGAACTCTCCATTTGTACTCAGTATAATTAAACTACATGTCACTTTTTTTCCTTCATGATTTTATTTATCATAATATATGTATCTTATGGGTTTTTTAAAATTTTGTTGTGTAATATTTAGAACATGTTTTATTCATTACTACCGGAAACAGCAGTCCTTTTCACGATCTTACGATATATTTTACTCTTACGAGTAACGTAAAGATTTTTCTGCTTTTCGCATAAAAATCATACGAAGATTTAAAGTGTGAAATCTATCGTAACTTTGAGAGTGCCTCTGCGTACAAGTCAGTGTAAAATTTACACTTAAGATTAAATATAAGTGTCTTAAATGCTATATGGCAGACTTATTTATTTTCGACATTATACATAGACGCGCTATACGCAGAGAACGATTTTTGGAGACATATCTTATGATTTAGATTCTCTTAATGACACCCAGCTTTTGGCAAGTTACCGCTTTCCAAGAAAAAATACAGACCTCGTCAGTGATATGCTCCAGAGATAAAGGTCAACAAAGATCAAGTTGGTCAATACAATATTTATGAATTAAGAACCGTTCATGTCACGTTTAGTGTTATTCATGCGTTCAGGGGTCCTTATTACTCGAATATTTAGCAAACTTAACTTATACTACATGCACTATGTAAATAATGCACCAAAGATAAAAAAAAAGGAAAAAAAATATTTAGTATACTTTTATTTTTTAGAGATATAAAACAATTTATGTTTAAAGATCACCATAAGATTACTAGTTCGTAATCTTAATGTTAGGATTGAAAATTTGCGACGTGAGAAAATGAGAGGCCTTCGATAGACAGATTAAGGACTAAGATTTGTCTATTGACCATCTTCATACAACAGGCCTCTTACATGTCTTATCTCTTTCTCACCACGATGCACCTGTGAGTTACAACGTACTTGGGTCAACGATGAGGGCGACCAGCGATCATTGAAGGCTAGAACTCTGTTTTCTGTTTAAGGAGTTTTAAATTGCCGCTGATTAACGTAGGGTTTGTCGCGTACGCTGTTTTATCTCATTACAGGTATCTTTAAATTTTAATGTGCTGTTTTGACCTGCAAAGCTCATGGGCCCATTACATTAGGGCTAAAATATCAGAAATACAGATTTTCATTTTTGCTAATAGCACTCGACGTTTGGGCTAATTAGATTTTTACCTGAAGAGGTAAATAAAGGTAGAATTCTACCAAAGTATGTGCTGTATAAATCATATAAATATATACGTTTTAAGAAAAAAGAACCATTAGCATATACAAGTAGTAAATAACTACATGTATATTTTGCCATTTTGCAAATTAAGACGAATAAAAACAGGAAACCATAAAGTCCTTTGATATGAACTGATGCTTGAAATTATTTCGAATTGATCTTCGTCAGAAAATAATAAGTACGAAGTAAATAATTCACGCTTTATAATTTCTTGTTACTGTATTTTGAATAGTACCACGAAGCAATGAAATACCACAGTGTTCTAAAATTTTAGATTAAAAAAATAATTAAATTATAAACTTTTTATAAGTTTAAAAACTTGCATCTATAATTAAAACCTATAATTAGAAACGACAAAAGATATATTACAGAAATTCACTCAGTAAAACCGATACTCCTAAGATGACTTTCGAAAATAAGTGCATGTTTATTGAGCACCTGTCAACACATTTGACAAATAGGAAAATAAAATGAAACGTTAAAGGAATACACTTGAATAATAAATATGCTCCTGCGTGTAGCTTTTTTATATCGACAAAGCATTTAAAAACCAATATAACATAAGCACAAAACTTGACAAAAACAGTCTAAAATTATGAAGTTATGAAAGAAGATAATTTAGAATTAGATTAAATATTCGTCTGCAAGATTTCTATCTAAAATAGACAGAAGATAAAACAATCATTGCTCTATATAAAATAGATCTAACTTTTCTTTTGTTATAAGCCACAGCAGATTTTGCCTCTGGATCACAGAACTATGCAACCTTGACCCCTGACACGACCTCTTCAACTTTAAATTTGACCTTTAGTGGTTCCAGCCCAAGTTCTGTCACAGCAACGATACATACTGGTCTAACATCTGGTGATGTCGATCTTCACAAGTCAGTCATCACCGACAAAGTGACATTTACCTCCACCGACTTCACCGCCAACTCACTGGTTTACGGCGTCTACGGTGTCTTACTCAAGTTTGAAGGAAACACCTATGGTGATGTCAGTAGTGCGGTTATATATGAAACTCCGATTACTGGCTTTCAGGTAAGAAATGTTTTATTTCCTTTATGTTACAAATGTATATCATCATGTATGATAATTTAAATTCTTATTTGTAAAAAAAAAGTTGCAAAAAGATATAATAGAAAAACAAATCATTAACAATCGACTTCTACACGATTAAGATATTTAAAGTCGGGGTTGATATCATTTTTACTTGAAACCTAGCAAATAACGGTCTGACCAGGCCTTTAGGTAATTTCCATTTGCTGATGTCAGGTTACCATCTAACTAATAATTATTCAAATTTATGCAAAATGAATTATTCGAATGCAATTTTTAGGTGACTGTTCCACCAATTGTTCCTGCCAATGAAAACGTCATCTTCGACGTCACGTTTACCCAAGCTTCAAACATTGAGATAGAATGGCACTGGGACATTAGCAATAAATCCACAGAGATTTATGATGTAGAAGGATCGGTTACTTCCATTGTTCAAAACCATACTTTTGTCGATACCGGACAATACAACATAACAGTGGTGGCCGGAAACCCACTCGGACGGGCGTACCAACATGTTCTTTTCGTGGTACAACACAATGTCAATGGGTTCCAAGCAACGGTAGATAGCGGACCATATGACACGGGAGAATTGACAAGCCTGATTATTGGTCTGTCGTCAACAGCCTTAGATCCAATGGGGGCTTTGACAATAAACGTTACATATGGTGACGGTACTGCGTTTTCTATTAACTCAATTTCCGAGACCACCAAGACGCAAATGATGACGTCAGGTCAAACTATCCAGGACGACCACACGTATACATCGCAGGGTAATTTCTCAGGCGTAGTGGTAGTCATGTCGGAAATTAGCTCGCAAAAGTTCCCCTTTGAACGATTTATTTGGGATAACATTTCTGCTTTATCCATTGATGTTCCGAGTAGTGCTGGAGTAGGCGACACAATACCTATTGCTTTTCTTAACCCGCCTGCAAATGGGTTTAACTATATAATATCCACAGGAGATGGATCACCGCAGATAGAGAGTGACCCATCCTTCCTATACAGTTCATACAGTGATCCGGGTCTTAGCTACACCTATGCCAATGCCGGAACATACACCATAGACATGTTGGCATGGAATCCGTTCTACAGTGTATCATGTAATTTTACTATAGTACTACAATATCCAATAAGAGATCTAACAATAAGACCAGAGCTTACTTCCCCGAGTATAATGTATCCGATTCAAAAAGGCACCGTGCCCTTTGAAATTGAAATGACGGGGAATTTTTCAGACCCTACTGATGTAATTTGTGAATTTGATTACGGCGATGCGAATGCAACGGAACCAACCGACCCGGGTGGAATGACGGCAATAACTTATGGAGTTCCTGTCTTACTTCCCTATACGTATACCGTGCCCGGGTACTACAATGTGAATTTTACATGTTATAATGTTATAAGTTCCGCTGAGTTACTGACAGAGGTTGAAATAATTGATGCTACCCCTGATATGTTTTCACTGTCCTATCCTGCCGTAACGGGAATGAACATGACAAGTATCCCACCCACCAATGAGAATGATGACCCGACCTTTCTGTATGATCCTAAAACAGTAAAGTTTACCGTAGAACTTCTTCGGTGTCACGTGTTTCCCGACAATATTGATATAGAGTTGGATTTCGGCGATGGAGCTCCGCCGAAAAGTTTGTTCAATGTCCAATTTGGCCAGACGATTGACCATACCTTTTTAACGCGTGAAACTTTCACTATAACAATGGTCGTCAGTAACAACGTAAACGGCACCATTCCAGCCGAAAGTTCCCACAGTATTAAAATGGGTGTTGCAGACTTGACCGTACCAATCACATCAGGAGTCATAGGTCTCACTCAATTTACTTTTACTGCCTCAGGTTTAGGGACAGGCAGTACATATGAGCTAACCTATGGTCCTGAGCTCACGTACACTTATACGGGAACGACCGCAACAAAAACACACATTTATCCTGAATTCGAAAGATTTTTTCCATATATGAAAGCATACAATGCAACGTTTTATGAAACAGTGTATTTAACAAGACCAGTTACTGCCGAATTAGCACTTTCTGGTGTTAATATAAGCATACCGTCCAAGGTAGATCTACCACCAGGGGACTTTGTTGTCAACGTAACAATTACACCTCCAAAAGCCTTTCCTTTCATTAACTGCACCTTCCAAATGGGCGACTTGATCGACAGAAAAACGTACTGGATGTATCAAAATCTTACAGAGGCATCACCTTTTACATTTCCTTATAGATATCAGGTATTAGGTAATTTGACTGCACTGATAAACTGCTCCAACTCAGTGAGTAACGTACTCTCGAACACAACTGTTAACGTTTGGAATGAATGTTTTCAACCCACGGGAATATTTGATAGAGACTACTCTAACGATTCTAATCCACTTGTAATATACACGTCTTACGATACTGACCTCGGGAGTAGAATGGGTGTGTACTGTACCGACCAAGCTGTCGACTATACATGGAAATTGTACACCATAGACGACAACGGGACGTACGGAGTCCCTTATCCGTACACCCCCGTTGTCCAACCCACAGGAATTATACGATTTGCGAAGGGAACAGTGGAGGAAAATACATACAGAGTTACCCTAAACGTTACACTTAACCGTACTTGGGTACATGAACCAACTTTTATCAAAATGGTGAAGCCTCCACCGTACTCCTATATAGTAGGTGGAAGCATGGTGTCTATTAAGCTCAGCAAGTTCAGCTACACGTTTGACGCTTTAACTGGATCTTATGACGTCATGCATGGTTACGGAGCAAATGCAAATCTCGATTTTGTATGGTCATGCAGATTGTGAGTATAAGAGATTACAGTTGACCTTTTTTCAAGATAAGATATTTTTCTATAAAATCGATTACAATTACATGTATATTAATTTGAAATACCTCTTATACAATAAAGGTAAAAACAAAATGACCGAACTTGAAGGACCAGCTTCAATGTCCAAATGGAAAGACATTTTACCGGACAAAATTGAACATCGCAATGGGCCTGATTTGATACAGGCATTTCAAAAGAAAAACAAAATTTGATTTGAATTCATTTTGATTCTTCTGTTGTTGAAATTTCCAATTGTTAAATTCAACATTATACAAAACCCCAGGGTCTTTCCTCAGAAAAGCCATAAGAAGGGTTAAGCCATAAGAAGGGTTCTTAGACAATTTAAGGTAATAACTGGAATGACTAAAGAAAAACTTGAGAGTGTTCTCGAAGCATTCTTAGTAACTTCTTAATTGAGGCAATCCTTACTAGATCTTATTCTATTTAAACGACAGGTAAACGTTTCTTTCCTTGTACTGCGCATGGCCGATATCATCGGTGCTGGATTTAGCTTTTCTGTTCGACTGGTTTTGAGTACTTTTCATTCAAAACATTTGTTTTTTAACCTTCAAATGTTTTGATTCAAATGCTGCTGATGAAAGGATTAAACATGTTTGTACTCCTTGAAATATGCATATACAGCAAAACCAAATTATTTGTTTTAGTATTTGTATTTTAAATTAATTTTCTTCCATGCATCTTCAATTTGTAATAACATGAACCAAGCGACAAAGAGGTTGAAACTGCACAAAATTTTGAGTTTTCCCGCTGTTTTAGATATCAGACGTTTTCTCAAAAATTCTTGAAAAAATCACTCTGAAAATTCAAATTGAATCTCGATAGTTAATTTATTTTTACATGCTCACAAAAGCTGAAAGGAAGGAAAACCTATATCTATTTCATTTAATTATCTAAATCTAATCTGAAAAATTCATTAGCAAAGTGCTGTTGGTATGCTAAATTATTGAAAAATGTGTTAATGCATTATTTTTATTACCCTTTTTATAAAAAATTTATTTTTCATTCATGAAACCCTTATAGTTTTCATTGCTCATGTCACAACCAGTGATGACAGTTGTTATTTATTAACTTCGCTGCTTTCTGATTAAAAATGTCTATCGAGGCAAATTTTTGTTTTATTTCTAAAATAATTTCATGCGCACAAAAAACCCCACTTTTTTCAATATTCAAAGCAATAGCGAAACAAAAGTATTACTTAATTTAGTTCTATTATATATACCGGTGTATACTTCTCCCTCGCTTGGTGCAAATCTCATCAAACGCAAATGGGTTTTGATAAAGCCTTCACATAATTTATGTGACGTTATATACATGTTATACCCCCGTCACACTGGGACGAAGACCACCAAGTTCTTAGTACGTTCTTAGAACGCAGTGCAAACGGGATAAAAATATTGCTCCTAGGTTTTCAATACGACTTCTCTACGTCCTTACAAAGACCGTGCAACGTCCTTCAAGTTTACAACCAAGTTCCTTCTAGGACTATCAAGTTTTTACTACGTGTCTTCTGCGTTCAGCACGTTTTCACTACGCGTCTTCTACGTTCATCACGTCTTCAACTACGTTCTTGCTGCGACTGTACTGCGACTAGCTCGTTTGCAGTACGTCTTTAGAAAGTTTGCGACAGTTTTAAAACAAAGACAGCAATATCACCTCTGCGCATACATTCGATATCTGATTTTTATTTTCATTAGCTCTACAAACCTCTCAAAAACTGCATGATGCATCATATATCCACCGTTAACCACCTATATTGGACAAACTAACTTAATGCAAAGTGAAAATTGCATAAATTGTGTTTCACAATCGTGTTGTTTTGTGTTGAAGTTGCACACGGATTCTAAAATCGCAATGAAAGGGAAAGTTTAGTGCCACAAAACTTGGTTATCTCGGGTTTTTATTCAGCCTGTACCATAACTCATGAACTTGTCTTGTATATAGTAAAACTTACGGCGACAAATATCAAAGTCTTTTGGGGTTTAAAAAACCTTCTCAATTGTCCATGCACTTGAAGTCGACACGAGGAGATGATTCATTTGTGTTATTTAAACCACAAGCTTTTAGTTATTATGTTTATTTATTTATTTTTTGGTACATGTATTGTTGCCGTTCAACTTTTGTCTTAAGCGTCTCTTGTTGGTCTTTAATAGACAAAAAGGGCATATATCACGCAGTGAATTTAAATTATTCGCCCGGAATCGCCTCCTGAAAAATATGTATGCATAAAAAAACTGCATGTGTATTGAAGATAATGTACTAGCAAGATGTAATTGGCCAGATTAGACGGAGTGAAAATTCCAGGGATTATGGTAGTTTATAAACGTATTGATTAATTCTGAAATTGAAAACAAGCTTGATGCTTTTGTGAATTCTTCTCCTGTTTGCAGTTTGCCGACCAGTGTGGCAATTGTAGCGGGTCCCATTCAGCCTACTATTATCGAACTCTACAAAAAAGTTCTTTAACGTGCATGAGTTATTTAGTAAGCAGCATCAGCATGGGCTTTTATGATTCGATATCAGGTTTGTCGCTCATCTACTTCCTGTTTATTGACTTTAATTTGTTGACAAGTAGACAATTTATTGTTTCGTACTAGTTTTCTCACTAACTACTCATCAAAGGCGCTTAATATTTGGTATACAACATCATCATGGGCTCCCATAACATGGGATTTGATTTCAAGTCTGACGTTAATCTACTTTCTTTTTAAGTAGTACTCCACCTAAGAATCATGCAAAATTGAAGAAAAGTGATTCATTGATAAAAAGGCTACAGTGGTTTATTTTTAACAGAAGATAGTTCAAAGTATACAAAATAAGAAATAAATAACAATTTGCTCATAACTGTCTGGTCCTGGGAGAAATCTTGCAATTTTGTTACAATGGTTTCTATTGAAATTATTGACAGTTTTAAGAGTTATCTCCCTTTCTTACAATTTTCTAATGCATTCTATATATTTTTTTTTCTCTCAGGACCAACGCTTGTTTGGAAAAAGAGTACAAAATATCGAATCAGGGTGCTAGTAGGAGTAACATATCAAAAATAAAGTGGTGTAGGCTTTCCACCCATGAATCACTTTTTGCATGGTTCTTATAAAAAGTGGTACTTAACAAATCCGGCCATTTCTATGTTTCTATGTTTGACCCATTTTTTAAATGCTCTTTTTTATTTTTTGTTTTTGTTTTCTCAATACATATACCCAAATAAATGAAACACCCATTTGATTTGTAAGTGTAAGCCATGGAAAAATTAGACATCAAAAGGCAGGATTGCATCTTTTGTCAGAAAAATAATTCAGGATACCCACTGTGCTCCATTCAGGAAAAAAAAGTCAAGACAAAATTAAACATATGGAAAATCAGTATGGACAAGAACATATCCATTCCCCAACCAAAGACAATTTGGATCGTTCCGTTGTACACCCTTAGACCGTGTATAGAAATGCTTAAAACATGTCTAATTATCAGTATGCATCATACACGTCATATAACATTCGTAGATGTAAAGATTCAGTTAGTAAATTATGTAGATAGAAATTTATGAGATGTGGAATAAGAATACGCGACACAACCTACAGCATTAACATCAATTTAAATAATCAACATCAGAAAACAGCCAACAGCCTTCAATGTGACCAGCAGTCGCTGGTTTTGAAATTGGCTCTGTATTGAAAAAAAAAACTACATATGATTCAAGCTAAAGTGTCCATGAAAAATCCCATTTTGACAAACAAAAGCTTTGATAAAAATATATACAGAATTAAGATATATACATGTATGGCGTAGGGCGCGACATTTTTTTACAGTATTATTGACTGATATAATTGGCAAGGTATAATAATTATTTTTAAAAAGTATCTTGTCCTTTGTGTATTAAATAAGCAGAGGCACCAAAGGGGCATTCTAGTGTCAAAAGTCCGAAAAGGCAACGACAAAACCGGTAAACATGAACAAGAACAGCACAAGGAAACACAAAACATAAAAACAACCGAACAGAAATCAACAACGCGAACTCAAGTCGTAACCAGAGTGAACTCGGGTGCTCCGGAAGAGTAAGCGGTTCCTGCCTGCTATAGCACACCCGCCGCGCTGCCAATTTCCAATTCAGTGTGTCAAATCCGGTAAAAGAAGACAAAACAAAACCCTATAACAAACCGACATCTGCACTCATCTGAGAGATAGAAATCCCATATTTATCTATGAGTACATGGTGTCTACCGTAAAATTTCTTGAGTGAAGACAGCAACCGAGGAGCAACATAACCCTGTGTTAGCAATTTCTGTGTCAAACGTGACGCTCTGCCAAGGAAATCGATGTAACTCCCACAAGCTCTGGAGTAACGAATCAATTGTGATACGTAAACTCCATAAGCTGGAGCGGACGGAATGTTGCTACACACGAAGGGAAAGTTGACGATTGGGAAGTTGAAGTCATCACGTTTGTCATAGAGTTTTGTTGATAGTTTTCCTTGAGAGTCTATTTCGAGATGTAGATCTAAATATGAAGCAGACTTCCTAGAATCCGTTGTGTCCTTTATCTCAAGTTCCGGGGGATATATGAGATGGAGAAAGTCACCAAATCGAGAATTGTTCAGTGAAAGGACATCATCAATATAACGGAACGTGAGGTTAAAAGAGAGAGCTAGTCTACGATCTTTTTTGTCTAGAAGAGATTGTAAGAAGTCTGCTTCATATGAATGAAGAAACAAATCAGCAAGCAAAGGTGCACAATTGGTGCCCATTGGAATCCCTATTGTTTGCTGAAAAACACCTCCACCAAACTGAACAAATATGTTGTCTATAAGAAAGTTGAGCATGTCGATTATTTGATCTTCTGTAAATTTGTTCTTACTTTTAGACTCATTGATGACGAAGTAAGTCTTATTATAACCGACTACCAGATATTTGTACCTGCGTTTTCCATTCTTTTTGAAAAAGCTGCGTTTAATCAGCTGTGCCAATCGTGACTTGAGTCACTTGAAATGCAGACTTCCGGCGGGCAAGGAAAGTCGATTTTTAAAAATACATATCAAACCCTTTTGTACAAATTCATGTGAACTGTCAGAAAACCTAGTAAAAACCAGGGATGTCCAAAAACAAAAATATCAGTTTTATTTAATCCCTGTAAAAACTTACTAGAAACGGCGTTAAAACCGCTAGGACGTAATGTCAACGTAGTAAAAACCGTACGGACGTGTTAAGGACGCAGTAGAAACTTCCTTATGGTCGTGCTACAAACTTGAACGAATAGTACCGTTATATGAAATCGTAGTGAAAACGTACGACGAACGTAGTGCAAACTTTAAGGACGTAGTGAAATCGTAGCATAAACGGCACAAAAAATCATACCGTCCAGGCCACGTCCTTGAAGTTGTTGATACGTCCCTTCTACGTTCATGCTACGATCATAAAGTTCTCAATACGTTCTTAGTAGGTCTGTACTACGTTTTGACTTTTCCACGTCCTCACTACGTTTGTTTTGAACATGTTCAAAATTATTTCACGTCCTTCACGTTCTTGAAGTTCGCACTACGTCCAAGAAAGTTCGTACTACGTCCACTAAAGTTCGCACTACGACCATACAAGTTTCTAGTACGTCTTTAATACGTTCATAAAGTTCTTTCCACGTTTTATGCCTTTTTAGGACTTAGTAAAAACGTAGTAGGAACTTTATCCAGTGTGACGGGGGCATTACATGTATATTTCCCATTTCTAAATCTTTTATTTTGGTTCTCTTAATAGCAGAATTTGACGACTAGGGAGTAACCATCTCATATCCGTAACTCTCCTTAACTCCCAAATGGACTTCAATTTATTCATAAATAAATGGGGCGTTAGTCCCTAATTGTGCGCTGCAGGTCACAAATTCTATTTCTTATATGTGTCTTCGTATAAATTCTTGCCTTTGGTGTGTAGGCATTGACTGTAAGCATTTACTTCTATTCCCATTTGTTTTAGAATGTTTTTGATATTGTCTGATGGAAAGTAACAGTCAAATAGGCACTTGGCTTTATCGAACTAACGTACGGACTTGCTTTTCAGATTCCCCACTAGTGCGATGGATGTTCTGAAGTCCAGCTACGACTCTGCTGTGTTAGCAGGAACTTTAGAATCCCAACAAGACTGCATGCCTAGCTTGGAACGTGTTGATAATGAGACAGCAAGTCAACTATGGTTAAATCTCACGATAGAGGCCGGGTATGCCGTTACGGTCATGGTCATTCTTGACGATCTTAATTCCACATACACCCAGCTCCTACAGGCCAGACAAGGGGCAGCACCCGACGTCAGGATAGAGTAAGTATCAGTGGCGGATCCAGAGGGGGGTTTCAGGGGTCGGAACCCCCCCCTTTTCCTCCGAAAATTTGATTTTTTTTGTGTAGATTTTCAGCAAAATTGGTCTGGAAACCCCCTTTGGCTCACAGAACCCAGTATGTGGACCCTCCCCCTTTCGAAAATTTCTGGATCCGCCCCTGAGTATGTAATGTTTTACTTCTAACGACTCCTGCAATGTGTTGTAGAACCGACGTATTGTAGTCACCACGGCACTAATGTCACTAAATGTTCCATCACAATTCTATTTTCAAACTATATGCCACAGCCCAATCTTATCACTTCATTTGTTTCAGCAAAAGATTCCTTAATAAGTGAGAAAGAAGTTTTTTTCTTGTTTTTTTTAAGGTTGACTGTTTTGTCCTTCTTGTGTTTATTTGACATTTTAAAGGGTTGTTTTTGAATTACTGTTGTGGTGTTTTATAGACATGTATGTTGAAAAGTGCAAATATATTTGACTGTTTCGTATATTTTTAACTTTGTGTTTTTCAGCACTACTGGTCTTAATCATCATGCCACAAAACTTAAAAATATTTGAAAAAAAAACATTGCTGTAAAAGTTTTAGATGACTTGTTTAAAAAAACCATTCAAATATATATTGTCAGACGTTCAGTCTTTTCAAGTTAATATTTCACGTTTAAGTTTTTGTTTTCTAGATGCCAATATAACTGTGAGACGAAGTACGCCATCAGACTCAAGAGCTTATTTAAAGCCGTCTGCTACGACTGTGAGCCAGGGGAGATAAATTTCATAAACTTTGGATGGCGTCTTCAGATTGGCGGAACCTATGTTAGTGATGCCGGTTTCTTGACTATGTCTGCTACAGGTAAACTAGGAATTGAGTGCGATACGAGATATTCTCATTTTTCTTTTGAGGAATTTGATATGTAAAGAATATAAATGTATAGAAATTTTTTATACCAATCACGGGGCGCTTATAGGCAAATGTACAACGACAATGATTTAAACATAAATAAACACAACTATGTTACTCTGTTTATATATTTTCCCAGCAATATGAATTATGTTCCCAGCAAAATGAATTAATAAGAATATCAGATTACATTCATCAAGCAAAAAGCAGAACCACAGAATTAAAAAAAAACTATAGCAATATGTTGTACTTGCAAAAAAGAAGAAGAAATGAATATGTGTAAGTGTCAAAGCTATCGACCAATGCGACTCTGATGATTGCCAGATTGCTGTTACATGCAAATAATAGTAACAAGGCATTTATTGGATCGCTTTGAACGATATATAATAGAATTAAGAACCAAGTAAGCAAACAAGCATTATATATTTTTGCATTAAGGTACACACATACACAAATAAAAAAGGATTTTAAATCGAACATCATTATTCTTTTTCTCTAAAGTTTGCACGTCTCTCTACCTAATAATAGTTAGCAATGGTAGATGCAGTATACACCAGACAACATACAATTTATCTTTGCTGACCGACAAGTACAATGTACGCGATTTTTATGATTTTTGAGGATTCGACTTATCTCAAAGTAGAAAGCAAAATTTCAAGCTACTTTTATTTTCTGTAATTGTGGTCGATTTGCAAGTTTAATTTTCTGATTTTTCGAAAATTTGTCATTATTTAACACCGTTCTGTTTATATGAATTAGGCTCATGTTCATACAATTTTATCTTTTTCTTTTTTAAGGAAGCATAACAGCCCCTGAAATAGCTTTACAAGCAGACATCTTCGGTGAGAACATAGAGGCCAATCTGTGGTTATCTGCCAGTGGAGGGTGGGGAAGAACTGCTGACGTCACACTGAGTGGGTACAGCTTCAGAACTAATA
Source organism: Arcuatula senhousia (assembly GCA_963971305.1). NCBI lineage: Eukaryota > Metazoa > Mollusca > Bivalvia > Mytilida > Mytilidae > Arcuatula > Arcuatula senhousia. The sequence continues at coordinate 63,528,983 of OZ020307.1, forward strand.
TTCTTCCTTACGGGGGAAGCTGTAACGTCAACCCTACAGTAGGTAAGTGATGTACATGTATATAATAAATGCTTTCAATTAACATGTGTTCCTCTCTGAAATATAGCACAGCACACCTGGGTTCATTTTAGTATTTATGGAAGTTTGCCATTCAGACTGCGGCTTTGTCTTTGCTGTAGTAAGGCTTTGTCCCTTTTTTTTAAATCAAAAACTTACCTCACCTTGCATTTAGGTGACTGAAAATTCTGTTGTGGGATCTTAAAAATTCTAAAAGTGCACTATAGATGATGGAGAGTACAAATAGAAAATGATGAGATGTGGAATAAGTGTACGTGACACATTTAAAGTTTCATCTGTTTCTATGCTTGTATCTCGCAGACTTTGTGTTGTTGTATAAACATTTTATTTCCAGGAAAAGCAGCCACAACGCCTTTCAATATCTACTGCAGCGGTTATCTTGACGAAGGAAACAATTTATACAAGGATTCATACGCAGATTCCGTCGCTAGAAACCCACTGAAATTCCAGTATTTTGCTATAGATAAAGACGAAAACGGGGATATTATATCGGAAGCTGTGATATACAGTGGAGGTATGACATATTTTTCATATTTTTTATTAATGTTTTTGTGATCAATTAAATTAAATTGTCGTTCTGGTTTGAATGTTGGAGACTTTACATACAGTTTGGTAGCCTATATTTAGAATATTTAGAATATTTAATGTGTGTGTAGATTCTGGTCAATAAAAATATTAGCAAGGTTAGGCAGTGTTTATTCATTTGGTTCCAATTTTGAGATTAGAATAAATGTATCAATTAAAACATTGCGTACTCAACTCACTAGGGATGAACTCTGACGTTTTTGTCTTACTGTTTATTCTTAGCTGAAATGTCAGCAACAGAGCTGAAGCTAGGGCTTGGAGATCCTGATATGGGCTACAAAGTAACACTGATGGTGAAAATCATAGACAAATACGGAGATTTTGTTACTAGTGAAATGGAAGCTACGGTAGGTCGTGTGAACGGAAATCTAGCTGATCATCGTTATCTTACCTATAATAATGAATAGTTAAAAAATAACAATTATCTTAAGTTAATATAATTACTAATTTACATTTACCGTGCATATAATTAAGATGTGGTTATCCCATTTGTTAATTTGTTTTTTGAATCATGTAATGTCGCTTGTGTCACGTGGCCGTAATTACTGGGTTATGACCTTACTACACTCGCAACTGATCTTATCTAGGTACTGGTCTCCTCAACAGTCTTCATGTATGTATCTTCTTATATAGTATGGATCATCGGCACTAGGTCCAATATAGTGGGATCTGATTCCTGATATATATATTACTCTATTTTATTCACAAGGTTGGGTGGAGCTTAATTTTCTCAGTCTTTTAGGTAGCATTTAAGAGAAGAAGCCCGAAATAATTGACCCGTGACCAACCCGGTCGATAAAATACAATAATATATGACAACTAGATTTAAATCTCCATTTTATAGGTAGAACCAGACTCCAATCTACAGCCAACCAGTGGCAATGATACAGGCAGTGTGAACAACCTTTTCTCTGTGTTCGACCAGGCGTACGCCGTGACAAAACACGGGGGAAACACCATGAGTGTAATACGATTGGTCTCCTCAACAGCCAGCATGTACGGACATGTCACAGTCGTAAGTTGTATATTACACGGTACAGATTTTGTCTGAAATTTTTTGCCGTTTTTGTTGTTTATTGTTTTTGTTTGTTTACGCGTCTTGAAATGAAGTATCTTGCTTGTGTTGAATGTATTTATAAGACTTACAGTTTAAGATGTCACAGGTATACGCTTTGTCTAAGTCAAATTAAACAGCAAAGTAACGTGTTGTTAACACAAGTTCTGAACAAACCTTGTCATTTAACATGAGAATTAAAATGAAATGCTACCTCGTGGTAATTGAAAAACCAACATTAAAATAAAAACCAAAACCCTTTTCATGCGTTGGTCTAAGATAATATTTAAAACATTTTTTGAAAAAAAATCAACGAAAAATGGAATGAAATACGTTAGATTTAATATTATTTGTAACCAAATACTTTCATTTTTTACAGACAGATGCCGAGGAAACAAAAACAAATGTAAGTATCGTCTGTTCGTAGCATAATCCATGCCATTTTGTAAACACTCTCTTTAATTCTTCAAGCCAATGTTAAAATTTCAGAGCACATTACCATTACATTGGTATAAAAAATATCTTAACATCTTCGAAAAAATATTGAAACAAGAATGAAAATACACAGAAAAGTCAAGGAAAATAAACCAAAAGTCTTTTTAAATCCAACGACAAAAGTTCCAACGTTCCCTATTTTATCGTCTATAAATTAAAACTGAAATGGTAGGAATTAATACTTTTGAATGACTTGTATCTATCTTCAAATGCTTTTCAAAAGATATATATCCGTTGGCGTCCTTGTAATGCCGATCCGTGAAAACCTTAACATTTCAATAATGGCAATTTTAGTCGTGACTTATTTGTTTTCATATTTCAGGTGAGCACAAATCCATTCCTGGATCCCAGATTTGATTCTGCTACGGACACAAGTGCACAATCATTATTAAAAGAGGTCAGTTAAATCTATGATTTGATAATATTACATTAGAGACAGGACCGTAATACGTGTTAAAAAACCTATAGTTGTCATGGTTGTGTTGTATTTCTTTAATTATGTCTCCCAAACGATGTTTTGGCAATGCCCAATTAATATATGTTGAAGGCGAACTGAAGTTTTTCAAACGACTTCTAATTTTCAAAATGGCCGCCGTTTCCGTGGAAACAGAACGAGGTCATTATTTAGGACATTATGATATCTCGATAACCTAGGCGCGCAGGATTCTGAAATTTTGTAGGTCGATAGAGCAAAGGGAGCTCTTTAATAACACGGACACAAAATTGAAGCAATATTTACGTTTTTATATAAATTGTCTTCCATGACTGCTAACCGTTAAACAATCACAATCAATCAATCAATCAATCAATCAATCAATCAATCAAGCATGCCTGCTTGAAACGTAGCCAGTTCATCAAATATAGTTGTGCATATATAATACGATAATATATGTTTTTATGTCAATGAAAATGTCTGTATCTGTATCTGTGTATATGACAAGAAATTTTGATTCTTTTGCATTTCATATTTAGAATTTTTTGGGGAAACGAAATGAAAGATAGTTTTTGCTGGCAAAAACAAAGTTTAAATGTAAAATATAATTTGCAGAAAAACAAGCAACTATTGACGATAGTTAAGGAATCAATTCCAGCATCTACCAACCCTGCACCGTTACTGGCCGGAGATTGTCAGACTGCAGCTACTGCTGTAAAACAAGTCCTTACCAACACAGACGTTGTCTCGAAGGAAGTATCGGTAGGTTTGTCTCTAAGGAAGTATCGATAGGTTTGTATACTTCATATCCCCGTTTAAAAGGATAGGGTACTAGTATTTAGTGGCAAGGGTTGTCAACCGTTTGTTTACTTTTTAGTGAACTGTAACATAGAAAATTCAAACAGTCTGTTATTCATTTGTCATAGTCAACATTTATCATTTTTAACAATCTAAAATTTGCACTCGATCGTTACTCCAACATACATATAATGAAACTTTCACCCCTGATGAGGATCGAACCACGAACCTTGGTGTTAGTAGTTCGACTCTCTGTTGACACCAATTGCGATTATGGTCTCAAGGAACGATGCTAGTTATTCGGAAGGGACGATATTCGGAAGGGAAGAAAAAAAGTTGTCCCGTGTATGGGGGAGCAATACCCCATAAACGTTAAAAACCCCTTTGAAGAGTTCGATAAGAGTAGACTGAATTGTGGTCGCTACAAAGGCCAAACTCGCAATCTGCTAGCTTAAAGGGATTCACATAAGCACTAAGCTTTTTTTCCAAATCCAGAATAAATAAATATGTTCAAACTAACATACGTACATGTATAGACAAAATTCAGACTAATTAGTGATAATTTTTTTTGTGGTTGTATTCTAAAGGCCTTAATCTTATAATTTAAACGTTTTATGCTGTTACTTTCCAGATGGAAGGATTTGACAGCTCTTTAAGCTTGATAACGAACGTTAAAAGAACATCACAAACCGTTCCGTTCCCAATGGACGAGTTTGATAACGTCATGTACTCGACTTCAGGTTTGTACTACATATAAAAGTAGAGTAGAGGAACATGTTAAAATAAATTCCGTTTGCTCCATCTTATGGAGTTTACTTAATATCTCAATTGATTCGTTATTCCAGAGCTGGCAAGACTTACATCGATTTCCTTAGCTGAGCGTCACGTCTGATACAAAAATTGCTCACACAGGGTTATGTTGTTCCTCGGTTGCTGTCTTCATTCAAGAAATTTTACGGAAGACACCATGCGCTTATAGACAAGTATGGGATTTCGAGTTCTCAGATGAGTGCAGAAGTTGGTTTGCCATAGGTTTTTTTTGTCTTCCTTTACCGGATTTGGCACACTGAATGGACTATTGGCAACACGACGGGTGTGCTATAGCAAACAGGAACTGCTTACTCTTCCGAAGAACATGAGTTCACTCTCTTTACGACTAGAGTTTGCGTTGTTAATTGATATTCAGTAGTTTTTGTGTTTCCGTGTTTTACATGTTTACTGGTTTTGTCTCTGCCCTTTTGGACTATTGACATTCGGATGCTTCATTGGTACCTCTGCTTTTTGATGAATAGCATATTTGATTCCAAAAGTCTTTTTGTGTAATAAGGTGTTCAATATGATGCAGGGTTTATATTTTGTGAGCTCGCTCACAGTTTACCCTGTCTGAGATGTCATTTTCAATTTCTGTTGTCAAAGAGTCTTTTTGTCGATTTTGAAAACTACATGCAATACTTCTTGTTCGAGGTGGTTTCTGCTGGCTGCAATTGACTAGAGATCGGTTTTCACTGTCTTTTTTTCAGTTTTAGCTTTTAAAGAGTCTGAGTTCCAATTTTTATATCAGGTACTTCTATTTTGAACTGTCAATGGGTCTGTTTGACTTATTTTTATTTTTTAGCCGTTTTTATCAAAGCGTCGGCTTTCTGGCTGACTATTATTCAAGCTTTTTTCACATTAAGTTGTGAAGGGTATTTGTTTGATAATTTGAAAAACTTTTACATGTGTATGAAATCATATAATTTTAAATATATTACCTATAAAAGAGTCTGTTTGGTACATAAAACGCTTCTCTATATGAGCTTTTTTCACTTCCAGTTGTAACATGTCATGGTCTGTGTATACTGACTCACATGCACAGTGCTTATTTATTCGACATTTGACTTTTACATAGTCTGCAGTATTTGTTAACTTGGATTGTTTCTTTTTATTTTTTCCAGCTGTAATAGGGTCGGTGGATGCAAATTTAGAGTATTTTTTTGCGACTGGTGACGAAAATCTGGAAACAGAAATAACTCCACAATCTATTAGAGAAGAACTAACTAATGTATATGCTACCTATAGGAAAGATTTGTATGACGAAGAAGTAGGCAGTGACGAAAACTTTGAACTTCTCGTACAAAAAGTTTACAATCAACGGACAGTCAAGCGGTCAAAGGTTTCCGAAAGAGTAGAAGTTGTAAGTCTAACTGTATAGATACTGTAAACGATAGGAGGTTTCCAAAAGCGTAGAGATTATCAGACTCAAACCGTACTATATAAAGTAAATCGTCGAATTTTACCGAAAGAGAAGAAGTGTTAACTCTCTAATTGTATAGATACTGTAAACGGTCGAAGGTTTCCGAAAGAGTAGTTGTAAGTCTTACTATATAGAAACTGTGAAAGGTAGAAGGTTTCCAAAAGGTAGAAATCATAAGACTTGAACTGTTTATACTTTAAACAGTCTAAGGTTTCCGAAAGAGTAGAAGTACTACTAAGGAAAGTACCTGATGACTGGCGGAAAGCCAATTTGGGAACATAGTTCCCGTATTTAAGAAGGGTGAAAAATCACAGCAGCCATTTACAGACCAGTTTCAATGAAATCAATCGCCTGCAAAATAATGGAACATATGAAACATAGCTCAATTATGGATCACTTTGATGACTACCATGTGCTTTGCGACGAACAGCACTGGTTCAGATCCAAAAGATCCACTGAGACACAACTAGTACTTTCACTGCATGACACCACAAAGAACAAAGAAGATGGATACCAGACTGACATCAAACTGCTCGATTTTGCTGAGGCATTTGATAAAGTGCCTCACGCAAGACTACATTACAAGCTTAGCTACTATTGCATCAGAAACACCACCTTGGATTGGATCCAGTCTTCGGACCCGCTAGATGTTATTTCAGGAGTACCACAGGGAACTGTTCTGTTACTTCTCTTCCTTGTGTACTTTAATGCCCTTCTTCGACGCACCTGGGCCATGTAATGGTGGAGGAAACCGGAGTTCCCAGAGGAAACCACCAACCTTTGGCAGGTAACCTACCAGAAGTTACATCACCAAAGGCAAGTTTGTTTGCAAATGACTGCCTGCTCTTCCGCTGCATCAAGAAGAAAGATGACAAAACTGCTCTTCAGATAGACATTAAATCACTCGAAGAATGGGAGAAGAAGTGGCAGATTAGTTTTCATCCAGAAAAGTACAGTTGTTAGAGTCCCAGGTAAAGGTCGAGTACGTAGTAGAGATGGGAAAATACTTGGGAGTTAACATCAGCAAAGACCTCTCGTGGGCCCCTCACATTAGCCAGACCATCGATATAGCCTCAAAGATTCTTAGCGTCCTGAGGAGAAACCTAGGCAGATGTACACCAGCAGTCAAGAACACAGCTTACCGAACACTCGTTAAGTCAATCTTTGAGTATGCGCCACCAGTATGGAACCCTCATCATATCACTTTGACGAAGGACATCGAACAGGTGCAAAGAAGATCAGCCCGTTTTGTTTGAAACAATAACCACGACAACCCCCCTGGTGTTTATCAGAGCTTTAGAGCAACTTCTATGGGAACCACTCCAGTGCAGACAATGCAGAGTCTAGTCTTGTGCCACAAAATCCAGCACTACATGGCTGCTATTGATCCCGAGCTTTACTGCTCAGAAAGAGACTCCAGAACTAGAGGAGCCCTTAAATTCAGGCAAACCAGAGCCCTGAGGGACGTTTACTACCATTCCTTCTTCCCTAGAACAACCCGAGAATTGAATAATTTACCACAGGCTGTAGTGGAGTCCGGTACAGTACAGGTCTTCAGGTCCAGGTTGAGCACCGTCCCCTGGACCGCAGCTTACAAGTACCTTGGATAGATTGACCGCCTACTAGCGTTAACGTTTTTACCATGTTTTTAAGTGTAAATACTAGTATTCCATTTGGATTTTTCTTTGGCTCAAGCCTTAGGACGATTTTAACTCGGGTAGAAGACGAAGAAGTTGTTAGTCTTACTGTATAGATACTGTAAACGATAGAATGTTTCCGAAAGAGTAGAAATTTAGATACTGTAAACGGTAGATGGTTTCCGAAAGAGTAAAAATTATAAGACTTGAGCTGTATATACTGTAAACAGTCGAAGTTTACCGAAAGAATAGAAGTTGTATGTTTCTAATTATATGGTCGAAGTTTCCAAAAGAGTAGTTGTAAATCTCACTGTTTAGATACTGTAGACGGTCAAATGTATTCGAAAGAGTTTAAGTTATAAGTCTTTAACTATGTAGATCTATGTATCTATCTAACTATGTATCAGTTTCATCTTGTAACAGCATCAAAACATTCGATTTCTCCACACTTTACACTTCTATTCCACATGAACAACTGAAATCACGATTGGCACAGCTGATTAAACGCAGCTTTTTCAAAAAGAATGGAAAACGCAGGTACAAATTTCTTGTAGTCGATTATACCAAGACTTACTTTGTCATCAATGAGTCCAAGAAAAAGAACAAATTTACAGAAGACCAAATAATCGACATGCTCAACTTTCTTATTGACAACATATTTGTTCAGTTTGGTGGACGTGTTTTTCAGCAAACAATAGGGATTCCAATGGGCACTAATTATGCACCTTTGCTTGCTGATTTGTTTCTTCATTCATATGAAGCAGACTTCTTGCAATCTCTTCTAGACAAAAAAGACCGTAGACTAGCTCTCTCTTTCAACCTCACGTTCCGTTATATTGATGATGTCCTTTCACTAAACAATTCTCGATTTGGTGACTTTCTCCATCTCATATATCCACAGGAGCTTGAGATAAAGGACACAACGGATTCTAGGAAGTCTGCTTCATATTTAGATCTACATCTCGAAATTGACTCTCAAGGAAGACTTTCAACAAGGCTCTATGACAAACGTGATGACTTCAACTTTCCAATCGTCAACTTCCCCTTCTTGTGTAGCAATATTCCGTCAGCTCCAGCTTATGGAGTTTACGTATCTCAATTGATTCGTTACTCCAGAGCGTGCGGGACTTACATCGATTTCCTTAGCAGAGCGACACGTCTGACGCAAAAATTGCTCACACAGGGTTATGTTGCTCCTCGGTTGCTGTCTTCACTCAAGAAATTTTACGGAAGACATCATGCACTTATAGACAAATATGGGATTTCGATCTCTCAGATGAGTGCAGATGTTGGTTTGTCATAGGGTGTTGTTTTGTCTTCCTTTACTGGATTTGACACTCTGAATGGACTATTGGCAACGCGACGGGTGTGCTATAGCAAGCAGGAACTGCTTACTCTTCCGGAGCACCTGAGTTCACTCTTGTTTCGACTGGAGTTCGCGTTGTTGATTGATATTCAGTTGTTTTGTGTTTCCATGTTTTACGTGTTGTCTGTTTTTGTCCCGTTCTTGTTCGTGTTTACTGGTTTAGTCTCTGCCCTTTCGGACTTTTGACATTCGGATACCCCATTGGTACCTCTGCTTCTTAGATACTGTTACAACACAAGTAAATGTACTTAACTTGGATGATACATTTGTTTATCACAAAATGTCCTGGAAGACAAAACATTTTCGATAAATATTTGTAGATAAGAAATAGAAACCACAATGCCGCTGTTTTAAATAAAGGTAATAACAAAATTACCGAACTTGGATTTGAAAAAAAAGGTTTGTTAAACTACTCGCTTTAATTGCAATCTTATATCATTGGCTTGCCTTAAATATGACCCACCTCTGACATTCTAATGCAGGTGCTTAGAAGTACATGTACCTATAGGGAATTAGAGATGTCAAAGGTAAAATACGCAACGACCATACCAGGTAAAACAAAAGACGACAATTTAAAGAAAATCCAACAAATCAATCCCCACGTTAAACAATCAACCACAATGAGCTAATCGATTACCTGAAGACAAATTCCAAAAGAAAAACTTATAGACTGTATGCGATAAACCTCGACCACGGTTATTTTTTTTCATTTTTTTTGTATATGGTTATAAACAATTCCCGAAGTGTGTTTGACAATCTCAAAAAGTCAAATAAAGACAATGACACACGCAAAAAATGAAGGTCGCAACAGTCCTGTCTTGGAACATACGCTTCAAACGAAGTGGTTGTTTAAACCAAATCTCCTTATTCCTTTTGGATCTTAAAATTAGGGTTCGGAAGTTACCAAAACACAACACGGCTGTGTGACGCAAAAGTAAAAGCTCCTTTTGTATTTTTACAGAGTCGACAGAAGTCGTCCAGTATGTTTGATACGATTGACACAGCATTAAATTTGACAGGTGATTTGATGCAATATGGTGAAGCACCGGTTGTTATCAAAAAGAAGAACGTCCATTTAAGTGTGGAGAAGACTTCCATTGATAACTTCATTGCCCAAAACAAAGTAGAGAGAAATAATGTATCAATTGCAATGGGGAACTTGACAAAAACAAATAGTTCCCAGGCTGCTGTTCAACTTCAAGTAAGAATAAAAATATTTCTTTCATTTGGTTGACGGAAGTGCGTTTAACCACTGCAAGCTTGAGAGGGGTTCACATAAGCATAAAGCTCGTTCCCCAATCAAGCATAAATTAATATATCTAAACTACACTAATTTGTTTCAGTCACAGTCTCACAAGGTTTAATACATATATGATTCACTAGAGCTCTTGCGTATTGTATTTAAATCAATTTTGATGAAACAAACATCCCCATTTAGGTAAGTTCAAGCTTTAGACAATAAAAGTTTTAAAGATTCTTTTAAATTAATTATAAGTATATATGTATATAGATTTCGTACAGTGTTCCTTAATGTATGTTACATGTTAATTTTAAATGTGATGTTCCTTAATTTATGTTACATGTTAATGTTAAATGTGATGACACTATTCAGGTGTTTTTGTAATCTATCAAGTATTTAAGTTTTCGAAAATGGCCCATAACACGCTTTAAGATCCTGTATCAGACAATCTAAAAAAGGCTATTTATAACATTAGTTCTCGTGTACATTTCCACCAAAGTTATTCAAGTGTTCGACTTTATTATATATGTATACATTCAGGTTTCTGTATTTGATAAGTCACCAGTACCACATGCAACAGGAAACGAAAAAATATCAAGCAAATGTGTAACAATATCGACAACTAACCACGACAAGCAGACCATTGATTTTGAAAAAGAAGTCAAAATACCAAATCCAGGAGTAGTCACAACTCATCGACATGAAACTGTTTTGGATGTTGAAGACCCAGATCTAATGATGTATTTCCGGTTTGAGGTCAAGGACAATGACGATGCATTGATAAATTATATAAGTTATGAGGAAGAATATCCTGATATGGACGTTTTATATACAGCATATATCCGATGCGGAGACTACCCCTCTTCCACTGAATTTTCATACACATATGATGTCACACTAGATGACCTTGACGATCGTGGATTAAAAATATTCGCACCTTCAGGAACATTAAAAGCAGGTACATGTTTTCTAGGTTTACAACCCAAGCAATACATAGCCACAGATTCTACTTTAGATGGACCCGTTCGACGTAAACGTAGTACCAACACAAGTTCATCGTCAACAGGGCCAGCAGATCCAATGGATGCTAATTTTACAATTGCATCTGCATCTACTGGATGTAAATCGTACAACAAAGAAACTTCAACTTGGGAGTCAAACGGTTGTGTTGTAAGTATTCTATTTAAGGTTAAAATCAAAAGGTGAAATTTTGTTATATCTACCAAATTCAATTGACAAAACTGATAACTTTCACTAGAAAAAAAACCATTTCGCTACTGGAATGGACAAAATTAACATAGCTACTACTTTCACTGAATTCTCAAAATGTCCAATATGTTGAGATATTCAGTATATTTTTCCTACCAGTCAATCAAGTAGAATTAAGATCGTACCTGATGAAATTGAGTGTTTATTGCCCGGCTATCTGACTGGATATTGTGAACGTTTACTTCAGTACCTACGATTGTAGACTTCTGTTCCTGTGGGTTAGCGCACATCACCATTCGTATACCAAACTTTGTTACACCGTAAGTCTGGATTAAAATGACTTCTTACGCTACGCATTTCTTGCCATTGCTTTCTTTCACCGTATATCTCATCTGGGATTCTGTATTTCGGAGAGATGAGTGGTCTCCCTTTGTCGAAGCTTGGTGTCTGTATTTCTTGGTCTCTGGTGGTGTGGCTGGTGTTGTTACCATTGTCTGTCTTGTGTCGTTCTACTGGCTGCGTTGGTAATTCTGACTTTCCAGCTGTTGCCGTCTGTGTTAAAATAGAGCTTCTGTCTTTTACAACGGCCTTCCTAGCTTAATTCCTTGTACCGAAGTAACCGCTGAGTTTTATGCTTCTTGGTAGGAGGCGAATGGTACATCTTCTTCGGGGCCTGGTAGGTGGTTGACGTCTTTGGAAGGTTATTCGCGAACGACCATATAAGCTTGATTTCCATCTTATCGGTGGAGGCTGAAAAAGTCCATTTCATCTCTCTGTTTTCCAAGCTGACTGTGTTGATCAAAGCCAAAAGCTCAGTTGGCAAATCCATATTGAGAATAAGCGATGTTGTCAAGTTGGCGATTCAGACTCGAATAATCGAATCGTATAAGATTGTATCCAGTGAAATCAAGAGATTATATACTGGCCAACTAGTGATTACGTCAAACATTAGTATTTTAAGAAGCTAGGAGGTGTAAAAAGTCCGATAGGGCAACGACAAAACCATGAACAGTATGAAGAAGCATAAAACATACACAAAATCAACCTTACAGAAATCGACCATGCAAAGTCGTAACAAGAGTTTACGCAGGCGCTCCGGAAGAGTAAGAAGTTCCTGCTTGCTATAGCACAGTTATTAACGAAAAAAGGTTTATCCCTATCACCAAGAGAGAGAGTTGAAACGTTTATGCAAATGTTCAGTCATTAAAGTTTCGGTTTTAGTCCTGAACCTAACGTCTTTATACTAAATATTACGTAATGAACGAAGTCAACAAAAAAAAACCCTTATGATTCACTTAACTGTCCAATAAACATGCTATCAGAACCAATGTAGATTTTGAAGTAGTTCTAGCTATAGGGTCGTTGCAATAATACTTTCCCCACTCTCTTTTTGTAACAATCGAAAGTTTGACAATGACAAATTTTTAAGTACCTAAGCACGTGAGAAGTTTTACTACGATTTTAATTTAATGTCACGTCATAATACACCTGTTGTTAGTTACGATCTAAATTTATCCAATCACTTACTAGATTTAACCAGAATGTAACTTTTATTGGTTGATAGCGCAGTTCATTCAAAAGTAGCGCGTGTAAAATTTATTATGACATTGATTGGTTCGTAGTGAGCGACTTGGCTTACACGGGGAAGGATTTATTAAGACGACTTAAAAAAACGAACACGTGAAGCAAGAAGAAAATTAAGAAGACTTCTTACATATTGTGAAATTTAAAATATATTTTTTGTTTCTAGGTGCTTCCTTTTTCAACCTTTAACGAGACGGTCTGTAGATGTCCCTCTAATACCAGAATGATAGCCTTGACATTCTTTGCTTCTCCTAATATGATAGATTTTGGTAAAGTTTGGGGTCAATTCGCCCTTGAAAACGCCGCTGTGTATGGCACGTTGACAGGTCTGCTGATCTTGTTCATCATTCTAGCTGTGTATCTTCGTAGAAAGGATAAGGCTGATAGCATCAAGGTAAAGAATTAGACTTTACCGTTTTTATTTCTACACTATAAAAATACATTTTTTTCGCTTCTTCATTTATATTTTATGGAGTAAATGAACATGAGACCGCATCACATATATAAACTCTAACTGCAAATAATTTTGTATTGCCATTTTTGATATTTATTCCTCATCATCAGCACTAGAACCCAAACATAAGAAAACCACAATTTCAAAAGATGTTCAAAATGCATAAAACCAAACGAAATCCAAATAAATATAGCATGTATAGCTAATGACAAAACTACGATGGATGGAGTTTTACGTAGGTTTAAGAATTCACATTATTTAAGATTGGTAAAAAAACAAAGTATACACATGAGATGTAATCTCATGTACAAGTACACCATATCTAAAAATAAAGAGCATACATCTTAATTTTTTTTCTTCTGCTGCCTTGTATAATTTGATGTGTTTTGATGATGGATGCGCTTGCACGTGCTTGAAAATGCTAATATCATTTATATGGTACGATTCACAGTGTTAACATCTTATCACCCGACTGTTTTTTTTCCAGTTTTTGTATTCATAAAATGTAATATGTGTTAAATTTAAAAGTTGTTGCAACGAACTAAATGCAAAGAGTTTTGAAAAGACGTTTCATGAATTGTCAGACGTTGAGCAGTAGCCAATAATTCAATTTACATGTAAAATTCTTATTTTGCAGTGGTCCTTAAGGTTTTTATGTGACTGCTCGAAGACAGATCAATATTTCTACATCATATCAGTTCATACTGGTTTACGACCTGGGTCTGGTACCGAATCAAATGTCAGTTTTGTTATGGCAGGAGAAAACGGAGACACTGGGGTACGGGGCCTCAGTGATGGCATTGAACAGGTAATTATACAAACATGCGTCTCTTAATCTTTTGAGTATACAGACAGGCAATAACGATGCAATTTTAGCGTTTTAACATGTAAATTCATTTAAACATTACTTTAACTTATGATGATATTAAACTATAAATATATCATTACCTTGGTGATGACATGTCAATTCTAACTTTTTATACCTTGCGACGTTATGTTGGGGGGGGGGGGGCGTTAAGTTTTACTCATATCTATCCGTCCTTACATACTTCCATCCGTACGTATTTCCGTCAATGAGAGCTGGTGGTGTAGTGGTTAACCCGTCGGGCTACTATATTCGTCGGGTTCGTATTTCGATCCTCGTCAGGGGTGAAAATTTCATGAACCAATTATCCGACTCTCTCTTGACACCATTTGCGAGGATGGTATAACATTTTGCAAATATTTAAAGTCGAAATAAGTTAACCGTTTTAAGTTATGTTAAATTTAAAGAGCAATAACATACATGTTTTCAGGGATTTGAAAAGGGTTGTGTCAGAAACTTTGTGATGTCGACTGACGTCATTCTTGGTCCGCTGACGTACTTCCGCCTTTGGCATGACAACTCTGGAGACGGTGACCAAAGCTCCTGGTATCTCCATAAAATTATTGTTGACGACCCACAAACAAATACAAGGTAGGACATTCATGTAAAATTAATTGCTTCACAATAAAATTTATTACTTGCATCAAAATGTTTGCCTGTTTTGTGTTATTCAATTTATTTTAAGTCTAACAGCAGTTGATCAATTTTAAAGTTTGAAAAATAACAAGAGAAAATATAAAGTTCTTATTGGAGTTTTAAAGTTTTCAGAAACCTTGGTTAAAATTTATACGAAATGCCTTCGAATGAGAAACCGTTTTTTTTCATTTTTAGATACGTGTTCCTATGTGACAAATGGCTGTCTTTAGATTTTGATGATGGAATGATCGAACGGATATTACCCGTCTTAGATACCAGCAACATGGACATAGAGTCGATGTTCTTTCAAAGATCTAGATCAGGTTTCACCGAGAACCATCTCTGGTTATCGTTGTTTGTGCGACCAACTCGGAGCATATTTTCTCGGGTTGAGCGCTTAGGCTGTGGTTTTACCCTATTACTTTTGACAATGATCACCAATGCCATGTTTTTCCGCTCGGCAGACGAGGAAACTGTCTCTGCAGACACAGTACAAATTGGATTCTTCCGACTTTCTCTAACCAATCTTTACATTGCCTTTATCAGCATATTGATAACCACGCCACCTATTTTCTTTGCATCATTTGTGTTCAGAAACGTTGAACCTAATAAACAGTCGAATAAGCAAAACTGTGTTGCTTGTTGCATGAAAAATAGAAGAACGAATAAAAATAATACGAACAAGGCGAGTGATGATGACTTTCTGGTTTTTAGGAAGCAGAAATTTCCACATTGGGTTACATATGTCGCATGGACAGTTCTATTTTTAGCCTCGGTTGCCTCGGCTTTTTTCCTCCTATTGTACAGCATGCAGTGGGGGAAGGATAAATCGGAAGAATGGTTATCTACTTTTATCCTTTCCTTCTTAGAATCGTTTATTTTCGTCGACCCCGTAAAGGTATTTCAAATAATATATTAGTTTCCACCTGTACAACACCAAGCCGCTTTCACCAATGCATGTATATATCTTTATCTGAAAAGTTACATAAAAGCTTGTTTCTCCACTAATAGTTTCTCTAACATCTTAATCTGAAAAGTTGCGCTAAAACTGGTTTCTCTATTATCTTTAACTGAATAGTCACGCTAAAACTAGTGTCTCTAACATATTAATCTGGTTACACTAAAGCTAGCTAGTTGCACAACATATAGATTATCCTACATCTTTATATGAATTGTAATATCAAAGCTCGTTTCTCCAACATTTTAATCTGAATAGTAACACTAAAGCTAGATTCTCCAATATCCTAATCTGAATAGTAACACCAAAGGGTTATTGGGTTTTAGTGCAAATTTCATACAAACAATTAAGTCCATATAACTTCACTATGTTTAACTTTGTAAATTATGCATTTACAGTAACCAACTGTTTGATAGCTAAAAGGATGTGTATTTAATAAGAATTGCAAACCTATCTTTTACTAGCACATGGACAGTTACCAAAAAATATTATATATATGCATGTAGGTAATATACAATAATTTTTGTTATGGTTATTCAGGTACTGTTTATTGCCTTCTTGTTAACCATCCTATTCCGGAAACATGTTGACGATGAAACCACTTTAATCAACATGAGGAAATTACGAGAAGCTGCCCAAAAGAATTGCCTTGGGAACTCAAATCTTTATTGGAGTAAGTACAATTAACAGATGGTGGTGCTTACTGCGCCAACCAACTCAAGATTTGGGTAAAACTTCTATATAAATTATCTAGTTCGTAAAAGTTGTGACCAATTGAATGTCTTTTTCCCGATAAGTAAATTTACTTTATTTGGTTATACTTTAATATGCTCTCTATAAGTTCTCAAACTAGTAGAGATTACAATAATAAACTTCTTTAATAAAGTGCTCTATTGAATTAAAAACCCTAACCTAAAGGGGTTAGCAAACATAAGCAAACATAATAAATAAATATGTAGTGGGGACTAAAAAACCATACTCTTCCTTGAAGGAGAGTCTATATAGCGTTGGAGGCTCAGTTTATACTATAAAAAGTATTTTGTCACCTTAGCTTGATACAATTTTGGATTTGACTTTTTGGTTCTTTACATTTCAAATATTGGACTTTGTAACTTAAAATGTCATACAACATGCAATAACTTAACCTTAAATATACTTTTTTAATAGAATTCCGTACTCAAGTTCTTTCAAAATGTATGCCTCCTCCTCAAGATGAACTAAACGAACAGAGGAAAAGAAGAAAGCAGGAGATGAAAGCTACAGCCGTGTTCAGAGAAGTAATTCTCTACACCATATTCGCCATCATTGTGTACCTCATAAGTTATATTAACCGAGATAACCGATCCTTCCGCTTTAAAACAAATGTTGACAACACTATTTATACATCAACAAAGTATGATTATGGATTTGAAAAGGTATGTTTGCTTTTTTATATATACGTAAAAAGTTTTCTTGACGAAGCAAAGGTGTGACAAATGGGCGATCATATTTTGTAAATCCGAAGAGACAAGGCAAAATTTGTAGACACAAGATCGACACAAAAATCCATACCACAAACCATAGCAAAAAACCTCACATATTACAACGAAATCGCAATCAATTATTTGTACTCAAGCAGCATCCTCACAATGTCAGGGCTCCTGTGTCCATATCTGTCTGTGAGACAGTGTCCATATCTGTCTGTGAGACAGTGTCCATATCTGCCTGTGAGACAGTGTCCATATCTGCCTGTGAGACAGTGTCCATATCTGTCTGTGAGACAGTGTCCATATCTGTCTGTGAGACAGTGTCCATATCTGCCTGTGAGACAGTGTCCATATCTGTCTGTGAGACAGTGTCCATATCTGCCTGTGAGACAGTGTCCATATCTGCCTGTGAGACAGTGTCCATATCTGTCTGTGAGACAGTGTCCATATCTGCCTGTGAGACAGTGTCCATATCTGTCTGTGAGACAGTGTCCATATCTGTCTGTGAGACAGTGTCCATATCTGCCTGTGAGACAGTGTCCATATCTGTCTGTGAGACAGTGTCCATATCTGCCTGTGAGACAGTGTCCATATCTGCCTGTGAGACAGTGTCCATATCTGCCTGTGAGACAGTGTCCATATCTGCCTGTGAGACAGTGTCCATATCTGCCTGTGAGACAGTGTCCATATCTGTCTGTGAGACAGTGTCCATATCTGTCTGTGAGACAGATATGGACACAAGAGCCCTGACATTGTGAAATAAAGTGCTCCGGAAGAGTTATCAGTAACTACTTTCATTAACACACATATCACGTGACCAAAGATCGATCTAGTTTGGATCAAATCTGGTAAAAGACAACATTACTAAATCTAACGGATATTGTCATTTCAAACAACATATTTTTATCATTTTATATTGTATTGTTTAAGAAATGTATTCTCATAGCTATGAATGAGAGAATGACTTTTTCTGCATTTAATATTCAGTGAACAAGTAAGAGTTTGTACAGTTTTGAAATGCAAAGAAATTGAATGTATGCTAAGGTTTTACGACCTTGAAAACCCACATGGGTTAATCTTGTATGATAAGTGGAGAAAATTAGAGAAATTATGGAGAAATCTTACACGGGCAAGTGACAAACACGTGTACTAGACGTTTTAGCTTTCTCCTTCAATGGTTGTTGAGTAGTTGGCAGTATGGCAACGATGAAGACATCTTGGTCACCAAGACCCCTTTTACACTAGACGTCTTAGAATAACATACGACAAGATGAATATAGATGGATACCTACTTTTTATCATCGATTATAATTTGTAGATCAACTCAGCTGAAACATTCATGAATTGGACAACAGCTTTACTTGTACCAGCTTTCTATCCTGTTCAGGAATATAACGGGAAGAGCCTCCGTCTACAAGACAAGTTCTATATTGGCGACTTGGCGAACGTTCGGCTGGGTGTGGTTCGCCTAAGACAAGTTCGTATGCCATGGGGTAAGTGTCTATAAATTGAGATCAGATGTGTTATATGCATAAACCAACTGTTAAAATATATAATGGAAAAGCAGACAATAGAAAAAGGGTCCAATGTGAAGTTAATGTACCAAGTGTCTGTTATTAACACATATAAAATTGACTCAAAAACTAAAATGTCATATGATTTGATAAAACGTTTTTGATTTAATAGATTCATTTATAAAGCAACGCAGTAAAAGTTTTTATTAAATTTCGGTCGGATTGTCGTGTTATAAAATGGTAAAAGTCGGTCGGGTGGGCGGGAAACAAATAGTTACAGTTTTCTCCGAAACTACAATTCAGAGCCACTTATTGTTTGGTATACAGCAATAAGATTGGGTCTGATTGTGTGGGATTCAATTTCTGGTCTGTCGTGCAACTACTTCCTGTTTAACAAAATCATTTTTGACTTTGAAAGATTTTTATTGTTATTTATAGATTTTAAAATACAGTACCTTATTTCTGATTGAATTTTGAATTCATTGGAAATTATTTTATTGTTTAACCTTTTAGCTAAATGTGAATACTGGAAGTTGACTCCACATAGATTTTGTCTCACGGATTTTCAAACCGATTTAGAAGAGACGGATGAATTTTGTCCATCATGGAAACCAAAATCTGGAACTTGTTCTAGTGGATCACTTACATTTGATGCATATAAACACAGGTCAGCTTCGGAATTGCACGGAATACCTATCGCAGGAACCTATGACGTGTACACAGGAGGTGGCTACGTTCAAGACCTGCCGAATAACAGAGACGATATAAATGCAATTCTTGCTGAATTGAAAGAACTGTACTGGATCGACCGTAGAACAAGAGCGGTTTTTGTTGAGTTCACTTTATACAATCCTAATACTAATTTGATAGCTTACTCCACATTTGCGACTGAATTTGCGGAAACAGGTACCGTGGTACATCACGCAACAACCAAATGTTTCCGCCCATCACTGATAACCGACGCAACGGGAGCCTTATCCATCCTATTATATTTTATCTATATCGTAACTCTGATCATAGCAACTGTTAAAATAATAGGCAAGCTCAAAAAACATCGCTTATCATTTTTCAAAGTTATATGGAATGTTGTCGATTTTTTTACCACCACTCTAAGTTACGCAGCGATAGGCATCTGGATTGTTAAGTATATTGCAACGAAAGACGCTTTAAACCGGTATTACAATGACACGACTGTTTTCATAAATTTTAGTCAAATCGTAGTCTGGGACGATGTGTTCAACTGTATCATAGCTGGAGTCGTTTTTACTGCAACCCTACGAATTCTAAAAGCCTTAGGATATAACAAACGTTGTGCCGAACTTGTTACGGTTATTCGATACGCTGCCAAGGAACTGATAAGTTTTCTAGTTATCTTTACAATTGCATTCTTCGGTTTTGCAATACTTGGCAATTTGCTTTTCGGGTCTTATTTGTATGAGTATAAAAACTTACTGATCGCTCTTGGGAGTCTAAGTAATACATTGATCGGCAGAAACAGTTTGGACAAGTTGATATCAGCAGCCGGGGCAATGTTGGCTCAATTTTACTTTTTCTGTTACGTATTGTTTATAATTTTCATCCTGCTTACAATGTTTGCGGCCATTTTAAACCAAAGTATTAGCTCAGTGCGGGAAGAGTACAAGAAAGAAGAGAGTCCAGTTGGAATACTGACTTTGATTGCAGGAGCTGGGAAGGACTTATTGGGTTTGGTCGGGATACGCATGAGAACCACAAATAAAAGAAACATTCGGAAATATCGTAAGTATAATTACGAAAAGTTCGTGTTCATTTCCAGAACAAAATGATTATAAACGTTTACATTTGGCATAGTTTTCGTGATTTTATTTTTAAAGACAAGCTCTTCTCTTTTATTACTTCTGGTCTCCTGTCTTTTATGAAATTGAGAGGCTACTTCATGAAAAATGCATGTTAACATTTTTTTGTTCAAACTTGCTTTAGGACTTTGCATTCAAGAAGAAAATACCTATCATATCCACTCCAAAAGGTAGTCTTGATTTAACCTTTAAGTAAAACCGCATGAAAGAAGAAAAAAGTTGTTTACAAAGTTTTAATATATAATAAATTATATATTGGTTATTGATTTTAAATTCGAGAAAGCCACCTCTTGGAAACTTTTTTTTTGGGGGGGGGGTACACAGAAAAACTTCCTGTTGAACAAAATAAGAAATGACTATTTTTTTCAGCGCTGTTCATAATAATAAACTTTGATCTCATAAAGACAAAGTATCATCACATAATGACAAAGTATCATCACATAATGAAGAAGTATCATCACATAATGACAAAGTATCATCACATAATGACAAAGTATCATCACAAAGTATCATCACATAATGACAAAGTATCATCACATAATGAAGAAGTACCATCACATAATGACAAAGTATCATCACACAATGACGAAGTATCATCACATAATGAAACTCATCTCCATAAGGCAGCTATGGCGTTCCATATACCTCGGTGGTTAATATCATTGGTAAAGAGAGGGAGTGAGTGAGTTGATGTTTTACGCCCGTGCAACGCTATATAGGTTATTTACAGGTGATGAAAATGAAAAGGATGATAAAATGGACATGAAATGATGATAAAGGAAATATGGGGGTGGGTGGAAAATAAAGGAGCGGTAAATTTTGAAGAACCGTGGGTAGGGGCGGAAAATGTAGTCTATGTAGTTCACTACTGGGCGGTCCACAAAGGGGTATTTTACGTGCATGAAGCGTAGCACTCTCCACACATGTTGGCCCACTATGGACAGCGATGTAAAGAGAGGGAACACGAGGAAAAATAAACATCAAAATACAATGCCCAAACAAAACCTTTTACTGGATATTGTGCATTTAGGTTCTTTCTCAAACAAAAATTTTGGCGTTAAAAAAACTACTTGTCTTATTGGTTGGTTATTGTTTTGTTTATATCTTTTTGATTGATAGAACATACTGCAAAGATTTCAAAAGACGCGTTAATTGATACAGGCAATGTACTACATCTACTCCGAGATACTTTTGGAAACGTCGAAGAAAGAGAGGTATTTAAAATATTAAAACTGCAAAACAGTAAATCCAGTATCGAAATATTTCATCACTTTTATTATTCATAAACAAAGCTCAAAAGTAGCTTATACCACAAAACATTAATATTACAAAACAACAATCAGTATATAAATGTGCAAAATTCAGTTTGAGTGATTATTCGAACTTAAAAAGTCTGAAATACAGCTATAAAAGAGTACCATAGACAATATAGAACAAAAACAAAGAAAGTAAAAGTGTCCGAGAAAAAAATCCAAAGATAGAATGTCACAACACCCCATGATGGATCACAAAACACTAAAAAGAATAAAGAAACGAAAGACAAAACCGAATGTTATAGAATATAAACCAATTTATAAGAACATTACTGTATTAAAGCATTAACTACTTAAGAAACAAGTGAAATAGAACATTAATTTATTAGGAACATTAATGTAATAGAACATTTAACCTATTTTAGAACAAGAGTGTAATAGATCTAGAACATTAACCAAATAAGAACATTAGTATTATTGAGCAGTAACTAAATAAAAACATGAATGTATAAGAAAATTAACCAGTTAAGAAACAATTGAAATGTAACATTAACCAATTCAGAACACTACTGTAAAATTGGTCACTAGTGTAACAAAAGACAACACTCATATAGAACATGTCGTCTGTTATAGACTATTCAAACGTAATGAAAGAAGCGGTTGATTACTGTTGAAACTGCAAAAATAAAATATACTCTTTATATTATAAGATTGAACATTTCTTATCCTTAAAGCTTATCTTATTAGGGTAATACCAAATCTGTCGAACCCTGGGCAAGTCCGTGAACTGGGATAATCGATTGGCTAAGAAGTAAAGACAAAAATAAGGCAACTGATATAATACGATGATTTAATAACGTCAAACCTGAACCGATTCTAGACATCTCCGCTGAAAATAAAACCCAGGCGATTGAAATGTAGTCTTGATATAAGTCTAATATATTCATATATATATATTTCAGAAATTGGCAAGAGATAACCTATTGCGACCACCAGACGAAATCAACGATAAAGACAAACAGTTTTTGATCAGGGCACCAAGTACACTTTCACGTGCACGAACGGCAGACGATATCGATCTTAGAATTTCTGCCACACCAAGCAGACAGGAATCGTTATACAATACTTACCTATAGATGCATGAAAATTCAAAGTCTACTATTGTCCTGTGAAAGTAAAGAAATATTTGGCAGAAAAAAACGACGTTTAAACAAGTTGTTAGACTTTATTTATAGTTTAGTTTTTTCTTGTTCACGAAAATTAATTGTTTTAATAATTTCAAATCTTTAATTAAATCATAAAGGGAAGGAAATCTTATAGTCACAAATAGTATTTAATTAAAGCGTAGTTTTATTTTAATTTGTTGCAGCAAATACTAATCACATCAATAAGTAGGAGTAGAAAAAAATGTTTGTTTAAATTCAAGGAATCGAATCTTTTTCAATTTATTTCACTTGACTCGTACTTTCTGGTACAAGAAAAATATATTCACATTTTTATTTATTGTAATTTTACCTTATGTACCTACTGTATTTTTCCATGAAAAGATTGTCATTTTCCATTTTGACAATTTTCTGAGCCACAACATTTAAGACTGCCTTTTGTATCTGAATTACCTATATATAGTAACGAGCCAACTGTTATGTCCAGGATATATAAAATGTACAATTGTAATTCAAGGAATCTATCATCGTTCATATGAAACAAAATCCCCGAATCTCCAAAGAGTCCAAAAATCTAAATGCAGAGAAATTTTGATCTGTACCCTATTTGTAATTTGTTAGCCTTTTTGATCATTTAACCAAGAGACTGTGAAAATTGCAGATTTATCTTGTAAATTGATATTTCATCAAAGCTGTTTTTTTAATTTAGCAATGTCATATGTCAAGCTGTTCTTGCATTTTGTTACTTTTCCCTTTGAATACTGTTCATGATGTTTCTTGTCCGTAAAATGCAATTTCTTGAACGATAGAGAGTTTTCCTAGAAGCAGCGTTAACCTATACTTTTCAATTTCAGTAATATTATTTACAAAACATGAATCTATAAGAAATTATTTTCAACGAGTTAATTAATATGATTTTATACCTGTGTTTTTTTGGTATAATTTTGCATTTCAAATTTTGTTATATCGTCTTTTGACCATTATCACCAGGTACATGTAGTTTTGATATTTTTTAGCTCACCTGGCCAAAGTCAATGGGAGGTAATGGCATGACTTGGCGTCCGTCGTCGTCTGTCGCCGTCTGTAAACTTTTTTCAAACGTTACCTTGTCCAACACCATAAGTCAAATTGCAACCAAACTTAGTACAGTTGTTTAGAGGTATAATGTGTACAAAACTGTCGTTAGGACTTTTTATTCGTAAAAAAATATGGCCGTCATGGCTAAAAATAGAACATAGGGGACAAATTACAGTATTTTGCAAATAACTCAAAAAGGATTTAAGTGTTCAGCAACTCAAGATCTTAATGCCCTGAAATTTTCAAGAAGATACAACAATCGATGTAGGAGTTATTGCCCTTTTTCCAGATTTTTTATTTTTTTTTCACTTATTTAGCCCTATATTTTGAAAACTATACAAGATAGTTCAAAAATTCAATTGCCCTTTAAAGCGACAAAATTTACCATTTTGTGGTTACTTTTCCACTGAAAGTTCAAAGAATAACTTGTCTTACAATAGTTCAAAGATTAACTTGTCTTACAATAGTTCAATAGTTCAAAGATTAACTTATCTTACACCGTAAGACCAACTGCATTTAAACTTGGCACACTTGTCTTAAAGCATATATGCTACAATTATATCGTTCGGATTTTTTCTTCGTCAAAAAACATAGCCGCCATGGCTGAAAATATGACATAGGGGTAAATTGCAGTTTTTTTGCGCTTATAACTCAAAAAATGGTTACAGATATCAAAATTGTGTAAGAATCAAAAGTGATCAGCATATTAAGATCTACCTGTCCTGAAATTTGAAAAAGATCTGACTTCTGATGTGGGAGTAATTGCCCTTTTTTCATAATTTTTTTTTCAATTTTTGCATTTATTAAGCCCTATATTTTACCATCACTTGGCGTCCGTCGTCGTCGTCGTCGTCGTCGTCTGTCGTCGTCTGTAAACAATTTTTCAAACGTTAACTTGTCCGACACCATAAGTTCAATTGGAACCAAACTTGGTATAGTTGTTTAGTGGCATTATGTGTACAAAACTAGCGTTCGGATTTTTGATTCGTATAAAAACATGGCCGCCATGGCTTAAAATAGAACAGGGGGGTCAAATACATTTTTTTGCAAATAACTCAAAAACGGTCACAGATATCAAAGTTCTGGCATGGCCTGCCCAGAAATTTTCAAAAAGATCCAACAACTAATGTAGGAGTTATTGCCCTTTGTCTGGATTTTTTCAAAATTTTGCACTTATTTAGCCCTATATCTTGAAAACTATACAAGATATTTTAAAAATTCAAATTTCATATGATTAAGCACATCAAGATCTACATTTCATGTAATTAGATCAAAGCTGTAGAACCATTTCTTTTAGGAGTTATGGCCCTTAAAGCGTCAAAATTTACCATTTTTCATTACTTTTACCCTGAATTTCAAAGATTAACTTGTCTGACACCATACATCCAACTTCAACCAAACTTGGCACAGTTGTTTAATAGCATTAATGCTACAATTCTATCGTTCGGATTTTTGATTCGTCAAAAAATATTGCCTTCGTGGCTTAAAATAGAACATAGGGGTCAAATTACAGTTTTTTTGCAAATAATTCAAAAATGGTAACAGATATCAAAATTCTGATGGGAGACAAAAGTGATAAGCATCTCAAGATCTACCTGCTCTGAAATTTTCAAGAAGATCCAAAAAAACGACATAGGACTTATTGCCCTTTTTCTGGATTTTTTCAAAAATTTTCATATATGTAGCCCTATATCTTGAAAACTATACAAGGTATTTCAAAAATTCAAATTGCATATGATTAAGCACATCAAGATCTACAATTCATGTAATTAGGTCAAAGCTGTAAAACCATTTCTTATAGGAGTTATGGCCCTTAAAGCATCAATATTTACCATTGTTCATTACTTTTTCCCTGACTTGTCTGAAACGGTAAGACCAACTGCATCTTAACATGGCACACTGTTTGATAGCTTATATGCCAAAACTCTTTCGTTCAGATTTTTGATTCGTAAAAAAACATGGCCACCATGGCTAAAAATAGAACATAGGGGCAAATTTCATTTATTTGCTAATAACTCAATACTGGTTTCAGATATCAAAATTGTGCAAGAATCAAAAAGTGATCAGCATATTAAGATCTACCTGTCCTGAAATTTCGGTAAAGATCTGACTGCTGATGTGGGAGTTATTGTTCTTTTTCCTAATTTTTGCCAAATTTGCAATTATTAAGCCCAATATCTTGAAAACTAACCAAGATATTTCATAAATTTAAATCGCATATGGTTAAGCACAATAATATCTACAAATATATGTATCTGTGTAGTTCAGGTGAGCGATTCAGGCTCTTGGGAGCCTCTTGTTTGAAAACTAAACAAGTTATTCAGAAATATAAATTTCATATGGTTAAGCACGATAATATCTACATAATATATGTATCTGGTTAGTTCAGGTGAGCGATTCAGGCTCCTGGGAGCCTCTTGTTTTGTTTCACCATACTTGCTTGTTATTCAAGAAGTTCTTATATTGCACTCGTTAAATATTGTAAAAAATAATGAATAAAGAATTCTTTCAATTTAGACTTTAACGTCATGCAAAAAGATTTTAATTACTATCGGGTCCGGTTAACAAAGTTTTGAAGAACTATGTTGTACCTTTTTTGTTACTTCCGATGCCCACATAGTAAACTTCAGTACAAAGAAAATTTCAAGTCATAACTTAAATGGTTTTGTCTTAAGAAATCAAAAACAAAACAATAGATCTACATGATCCTTTTATACAATAAAGTTTTGTTACACATGACTATCACACAATGTTTGTCTCCGTGATAAACTTTTGACTTTTAAGGTCCACAGGAAACCCAGTCTTCCGTAAACGACTCTTCAGTGTGAGATGGCCAGGTTGAGATGCGAGCGAGTGCAGCAATCTCACACTGGTCAATTAACAAATAATAACCGCCGGTACTGACATTGATCGATGATGTCGATTAATGAATTGCAATGTTATTTAAAACTTTCGGTTTTTAGAATGAAGCCGCCTAAGGTTTCAGTTTATAAAAAAAATAATTTCTACGGAAGAAATAGGTACATGTACTTACATGCGTTCTATGAAAACCGGCAATGATCTTTCACTCGTCATAGAATTGTTGGGGTCTTTCTATCACTTGTGAAAAATCAGCCGGTCTTCTCAAGAACGTATGCAAGAACTGGTTTTGTCTCTGCACGTTCGGACTTTTGACATTCGGATACCCCATTGGTACCTATGGTTCTTAAATATTCGTCATAACCTGTTTTATAATGGCGCATGAAGTCTTTTCAAATTGATTAACTAAACCATGCAGTCACCTAAATAAATTTAAGTCGTGTTAATGTTAGTCTCGAACCCAAACTCATACTACCAAGGTAGTGAGTCTGGGAAAACACCTGTTGATTTCTCGTAACCACTAGGTGGCGATCGTTATACCTTTTAACCTTTACCACGTGTGTATATGACGTGTTTAGCATACAAGATTCATTTCAATCTGAAATGAACCAACTTTAAAAACTCAACGTTTCATTGGTCTTCCTTGGTTTTTGACAACTGGTTCTGCAAAATCGAGAATCGGATTGGTCAAACGTGCATGGTTCTGTAATCAAGAATGTCCCAATTTTTAACTCCAATAAACATAAACAATTTCTAAAACCAGGTGGACGCCCGTGAGTACAATTTAACGATAAAACGAATTTTTTTATTGTTAATAAAACCAACTTGTGTTCAAAAATGTAAAATAGGATGTCTTATTGTAAAATAAGAAATATTATGTATCAAGAGAACAAATCACATCAATTGGAGAAGTTATCTCGCTATTGCATTTGCATAAAATCACTGAACCATATACATAGAATTCTGAACATACGGTTGAGTGATTTTCGTCGAACATTATGATAAAGCCTGAAAGTACTCCGAACGTACACATAACAAAATAGGTAATGGGACTGTTCCAGACTCTTATCATCTATTGTTAGCGTCTGGGTGATCGAGACTATGTTAATGTATTAACGAAACCCTCTTATTTGGAAATCATTGTCAAAGGTTTGTTATTACCCAGTTCACCGTATAGTTAAATGCCCAATTATAAAAGCTTGGGTACTGATACAATGATTGACCACTTCTGGTCGGTGATAAAAGAAAACCTTGTCCACTGCATTGATTTAAACTGTATAATTGAAATCTTTGTTACATGTAAAACGGATGAAATTGGAAGTAAGTTTTTTTTTTCCTTTCCAAGCGATGATGTCGATTGATTCGTGTTTTTGCTTCTTCCATAACGGTAAACAGATGTTTCGGCTTTAATTGTGTTCGTAGGAAGGATTTCAGCCTTACACACCTGTCATCCGATATAGCCAGACCTTCAACGTCTGTCAAGAAGCGTAAAATTTCTTTCATACTCGCGATAATCAGTTTTGTAATTGTGCATGAAATCTGTTCATATTGATGAACTGAACCAGTCTCCTGCAAAAGTAGAAATAAAATATAGTACATTTAAAAGAATTTCAATTCATTGAAGTGTAGTTATAAATATCACAAAAAGGATAAAGAAAAGTTGTATAAAGTATTTCAATTTCGATAATCCTATACGGGTATATATTTGTCACAGCAGACGACACGCGCTGTGATCGTGTGATTTAGACTTTGTGTCACGTCAGCATTACATTGATTTGCATTATGATACAATTGATGACAATTTTTCTTTCTGAAAGAATAACAAATTGATATCGTGATAAAATGGCTGTAAATCATGTTCATGTTGTTGTGTTATTCATTGCAGATACAACATGCATGCCCGTTTTTATCACCCACGAACGCGACAATATATGTTCAAAATAACATTTTCCTCAACTTTTGACGTTGTGATATCTATGAAAAATTTAGGAGATAAATAAAAACAAATTATCATTTTCTTTTTATTTGCATACATATGTACATGTAAAGTGTTAAATTCAAAAATGCATATTGTATTAATTTGGTAAACAATTGTTAAGGAAACTGTACCTATTTCTCAGCTGATTCCATGATCTACTTCTTAGCCGTTAAAAAGAAGACTAAAAATGTGCGTAAGCCTACGTTGTTTACTTTGATCCTTTTTTTCACTCTAATTACACATAATTACTTCTTCGGTTGTAACATGCTCTTTTCCTTTACATATTATATTATATTTTCCCCCTTTCAATTTAGATGTACATGTAATTACACATGCTTAAATACGGTAACATATTAAAAAAACTGAAGTAAAACTGTATCGTGTCCAAACGCCCGTGTATCTGTGATAAATATAACGGCACATGCTCCAATACAGTTTTAACACGTGCCAAGGTACATCGGCACGCTAGATAACAGCTCCCGACAAGTGACCGGAATCTTCACAAAATTAACAATTTTCACAGTCAACATCATTTGGAAATCGTTGCTGTAGATGTAAAATATATGATGAAGAGACAACTCTTTAGAACAGCTGAAATTTGTGTGGCAAAATTGACAACGACGCGTCAACTAGGTACTGGTGTTCTGTTGGTATAGCATGGTTTTTAATTTGTAAATTGAGAGATGGAAGTGGATTGATGTTATATCAACTTCTTTTTACTGCTTCTTAACATATGTCTTTTTGACAAAAATCAGTAAAAGGAGGTATTAAATGGTATAAATAAAATTAACTGTGATTCATAGAATGACATACATGTAGAGTAAAAAAAAAAATTGCGACTTCTTTAATCGCTTACTCTGAAAACTAAATTGAAGGAATTCGTTTTGCAAACGAAATATTGTTTACAGAGAAGACATCATAAATATATCTGAACGTGCGAGAAAAAACTTTGCTGCCGTCATCTTCTGTGTTACCAGTGTATGTTTCCCGAAAAATGGAAAAAAAACAAAATGACAAGGAAAGAGAGTACACCTTTTGTGTATTAAGATACATGTATATTATATTATTATTAAAAATTGGGTCATGCTTTTTTTCAAGTTTGGATATAGGTGAATGGACACAAAACTAATATTTTTTCTGAGTTGTGATGTTTAACGCATGGAATAGTAATATTGTGGTAAACAGGATTTTATCATCTCTAAGGAATAACCGAAACTCTATGAAGGTGATAGACATGTTGAATACAAAAATGATATTAGTGCGACGGGTTACATACTTTTACAGAGGACGACCAATCTTATGCTTTTTGTACTGTCAAAATTTTAAGGAAATCGGAGAAAGGTGTTATTTTTGCCCCAAGCAAGTCTGAAAGTTGCTAGGCTAATGATAGGAGACGATTTTATTTATGCGTATCGAACAAATCTCACTATCACGGGTCAGAAACTGATAGAATATATTTTCCGGTCACCCCGAAACTAAGCCCTCTTATTGTTGGAAACCGGACAAAACAACCGCTTCAGTCATGACAAGGTAGGAAATTTCTTAATTTTTAACTACTAGCGGCTCATTTATTTCAATACAAAGTATGCCTATTCTAAGGAGAACGGTTATAAGATTTGTCCAGTGTTGTCACTTTTTCACATTGTTTAGAGTAGTTTTCTTGAAAATCCGACAAAAGTGGAGTTTTTCGAGAAAATTCTGAACTATGTGCCAAAGTATTTGAAAAAGAAATAGATCCAAAGTCTCCAAGTGTCAAATTTATGTATTAATATCATAAAAATTTACAAATAATTACAATCAGGCTGTTTGTTTATTTACATTGTTGAAAGTTCATAAATTATGACGGTATAAGCAGAAATCTGTTGGAAAATGTTCGGAATAAGCCGTTAAGAATTGGGGGAAATTATGTATCAAAATAGTTTAGTTTTTTTTCCGCCTCGACGGATATTGCGAAAGATGAGACTAAGGTAATGTGATTCCGGTGGTTTCGGCGTCCACAATTGTTGAATTTTGCGCTTAATTAAGTTGCATTAGCATAAGTACAGATAAAGAGCAATATATTTGTATGCTCCAGCAGTCGCAGTCTACTGACCCTAGAGATTTTTGGTGGTTTGGCCAATGTTAAGGTGGTTCGGGAGTATAAAACTGAGCAATTTGTCGGGGCATCTTGCAAATTATTAGTCAGCATTTCAATTAAAGTGGCTTAAAATAACACAAAAGTTGCAAAATTTGTTTCTATTCTTAATTTTATTTTATAAATGAAATAAATAAAACATGAATATTGAAAAAGCTTTTTCTGGAAAGTTCTATTTTCAGGGGAAATAACTGGCAGGAGAATGTGTGACAAATTTTTATATAGAAATGTTTAGGAAAAAATAGTTTTCTTAAATGTCTAGAACCCGAAGTTTTTTTCATGCTTTTCAGAAGAAAGTATGAATTGCTTGCCATTTGTGAAATAAAACTCAAATCTGATGGGTTTCCAGCTTACAATGACGTTAGATAACTCTTTCCCCTTTATAATCTATTGAAAATCAATACTGTAGGTCACCAATTTTAATGATAATTAATAATTTGAGGTTCGTATATACCGCTTTTCACAACAGTTAAGTCGTCTCAAAGCGGTTCACAAATTTTCCATTTTGCAAGATCATAAATCTGTAGAAAGGTCCGTGACCCCCATTTTTGGGGATTTTTTTATGTGGACTTCTGAAACTTGAATTATGCAAAATAAAAAAAATCTAATGGATTTTGCTTATACCCCCGATCCACCTTAACTTTTTTTTCTTGTCTTTTATGGGACACTATTAATATTTGGTACTACATGTAGTATGCAGTTGCATTTAGCATTATTTCATGTCAATTTCAATAACAACTGACCCTACTCCATCAGAATGTTGACAGATAAGAACCATCCGATGATGAAACAATTTACCATCACATGACACATAATAGAATAACTAAATTACTGAAACAGCTTTGTCCATATAAAGCCCAGGGACGAGATTCCATATTGAGAATTCTCAAAGAGTTGGCAGAAGATATTGCACCAATCCTCCATATATGTATGTACATCTGTTAATGGATGCCAACAAAGTACCAGCTGACTGGCACACAGCCAACGTGTCACCACACGAAAGGAGCTAAAAAAAGAGCAAAAATTATACACCCATATCCCTAACATCGATATTCAGTAAGATTCTAGCACACATCATAGCCAGCAACATCATGAATCATGGAGGATCCAACAACCTCTTCTTCCCTCTTTTAGACAAATAAGCGCCTGGTAGAGACCTAACTGATAGAACTGGTTGACGACAAAGTCACATATGATAAAATCTACAGTGAGACACAATCGAACATACTCATTATGGACTTAGCAAAGGCATTTGATAAAGTCAACAATTGCATTCTCATGCATTAACTCAACCATTATGACAATGTGAACAAAACCAAAAAAATGGGCCCAAAGCTGACTATCAGAAAGTAAACAGTTTGTAGTTACAATAGTAAATGGATTATCATCCGATCCAGTCAATGTAGACTCTGGGGTCCCCCAAGGTTCAGCACTAGGACTTATACTCTTCATCTACTATATCAACGACCTACAGTCTCGCCTTAGCTCCACTAAACGCTTTTCGCTGATACCTGCTAATATCAAATGTTCAATATGCGGAAGCATTAAAAGAGAACCGAAACCAACTAGTCCAGTGGAATGAAAACTGGTGCATGCAGTATCACCCAGATAAATACACAGGCCTAATTATCATCAATAAAAGGAAAATGTATTAAATTATAAACCACAATAGTATAATGAGTACATAAACAACACCTGTAACTAAGGTAACAGAACCATCAGCTTCCTATGCAAAAATCTGATATCATAAATTGATATCAAAAGGCATAGATTTCACTTGTCAGACACCTAGTTGAATACTGTTTTGACCCATATATGAACAGTGCAATATAAATCAAATTGAGTCTATACACCAACAGTTACAGAGCTATATCAAGTGTACACAGTACGCATATACCGTATAACTTAAAGTGGTAAACCGTACAAGACCGTAGAAAGGACTCATTCTCCACATAAAGTATAAAATTGATCGAGGGCTTGTTGTCATACAAAAACTCAAAAAAGGCTAACACCACATCTTAGAACATTAAGAACATGGAACAACAGAGCATTCCAAATAGAAAACAGCTGAATAGATAACAGGAAAATGAATGTCTTCCCCAGAACAGTTCGTGATAGGAATGCACTTCCATCAGACATTGTAGAACTAAACACTATTGAAGGCTTCAAAGCCAAGATAGTGTCCATTTGAACCGCCTGAATCACCTGTAAATAGTTTTAAACAATTTTTAAAATTTTGATAGCTTTCTCAAATTTATTCTTTTTATAAGAACAAATCATCCACATGTATTAGGAACCCCCTATAACTTTCAATATTTAAAATAATGATGTATGCGCAGCAGCCAACATTACAAAATCTTCGAAACGACGAAAAGGCAATACAAAGGCAGAAGAAGCAGAGTTATCAACCACATATGATTACAAACAATCCTACAAATTTTCAGCAAAATCCGTTGAGCAGTTTCAAAGGAGATGTGTCTAGAAAAGATGACTTACTAAGTCCCTCCGTCGTGGTGCGGTGGTGGACCTATATATGAATCATTGATTTTGACATCTCTTAAACCTATAAATCTCATGGTGGTGGACTAGCATCTGACTATCCGTTTTCCATATCCTATGGGCTTAATATGGCGTTTCTCAAACTTATATGCTTATGTTGTTTTATTGTTCAATAGATAATATAATATATATATAATTTGCTTGAAAGCAATCAGAAACCGTCACAATTATCATTGCATATATAGAATATACCTTAAGCCACTTCAAAAATAATAAATATCTATAAACTTACCTTCAGGTGTGTGTCTGGGCAACCTTTGTCCTCGTTTCACTGTGTAACCAACGGATCCAGATTTTCGCTGTTTGATCAGTTACTTTTTAGAACTTATTACCCAAAGCTTGCATATAGTTTTATTTTCATATGTAAACGTTTTGATGTGTAAAATGTATTTTTTTAGAGCCGAATTAATACATTTTCTAAAAATTCAAAGCTTAACAAGTCATTTGCCAACAAAATAATTCTATCAGTTTCTCCCGCGTGACTATATAGGCATCCCCTTTCAAAAACATCATTTTACATTTACTTATTATCATTCCATTCGGAGACATGTATAATGTTAATGAAAAGTAAAATCAGAACTGTTTTACCAGTTAAGGGCTTGTGTATTGCAGAATTCAAAAGAAAATATTTAAGGAAATTGAGTGGACCATTTCTATCTTAGGCTGGGTGTAAGATTCTCTCAAAGCTTTTTATTTTATGAATGGAACTTCAATATTTAGTGAGGGGGGGGTCACAAATAGCTTATGCAATTAGCATATCTTAAAGCATATATTTTATCAAAACACCTATAGCGACGCGGTAAGGACTTTGTGCTCTTTTTTCATTGCTTATTCAATTAACTCATACAAATTCGTGTTATTTAGCTTCTTTTTACATATTTTATATCGTATTTTATTTAAATACAGTTTGACATATTTTTTAATGTCTATAGTTTGTACATTTACATCCCGAATCAAATTCGACCTTACTTACCGAAGATCGCATATTCTTTTGTCTCGTTCTGACCACCTTTCTGACAGACAAATTATTCACAAAACAATATTAAGTATTTGTGTACCGTGAGACATGTACGACATAAACGGAAAACTTGCAATTAGTTGATTGACAACTCCTGTTCCATTGGCACACCTTTGCTTTTACTGTATAGTAATTTTGGGTTCATCTAATTCCCGCTCCGGCATCAACACTTTTGTGTTGACGAACACATCAAAGCTATAAATTATCCGTTTAAATTTTAAAATTGTCAAAACCCCTAGTTTCTTCCTACCCCAGGCATAGTTTGGTCTTAGTCATAATTTGGTTCTATTTTTCGGCATTTTGTGGCATAATTGTTCTATACTTTTCATATTCATATAGTGTTTGGCATTTTAAATTTTTTGGTAAAGCGCCTCTGATGAGTCTTGTAGAGACGAAACGCGCGTCAGTCGTAGCAAAATTGATTTGTCTGAAACTTTGTTGTAATTTATATTTCTATCATCGGTGATGGTAAGCGCTGCTGGTGGAGTTTTAATTCTCCGACTTTAGCCCGCTCCAGCATCAACATTTTGTGTTGACGAACACATCAAAATTATAAATAATCCGTTTAAATTTTAAAATTGTAAAAACCCTAAGTTTCCTGCTACCCCAGACATAGGTTGGTCTTAGTCATAATTTGGTTCTATTTTTCGGCATTTTGTGGTATTGTCTCGCCTGCGAACAGAGCGGGACATAGGTGTTACTTTACCGGCGGCGGAAGCGACGGCGGCATTAACTTTTTGGAAAAGGTTTATGAGGACCTCCATATCTCAAGAACTATAGGTCCTGGGTCGATGAAACCTGGTATGCATATGCCCCAGTAGTAGCTGAAAACAGTTGCATCCCCATCTTTTGACCTTGACCGTGATTTTCCGGTTGAGTGACTTTGACAATTTTCAATACATATAATAGCAATGGAAAAGTTTTGCGAGCACCGGCATATCTCAAGAACTGTAGGTCCTAGGTTGATGAGACTTGGTATGCATATGCCCCAGTAATAGCTTAGCACCGTAACGTTGTATCCCGATCTTTTGACCTTGACCTTGATTTTTTTGTTGAGTGACTTTGACAATTTTCAATACATTTAATAGCAATAGAAAAGTTTTGCGAGCACCTCCATATCTCAAGAACTATAGGTCCTAGGTTGATGAAACTTGGTATGCATATGCCCCAGTAGTAGTAGTAGATTGCACAGTTACATCCTCATTGTTTGATCTTGACCTTGTTTTCCGGTTGAGTGACTTTAATTATTATTATTGCATATATTTGCAATGTTTAAGTTCTATAAACATCTTTTGATTTCAGAAACTGAAAATCCATGTACATTCAAAATATAGTGGAAGTAAAAAAGAATAATTGTTTCTGATGGTGCCGACAGGCGAGACATACTTAAGTGTTATTTCTTGTAATTGTTCTATGCTCTTCATATTCATAAAGTGTTTGGCATTTCAAATTTTTTAGTAGAGAGCCTCTGATGAGTCTTGAATAGACGAAACGCGCGTCAGGCGTAGCAAAATTGATTTGTCTGGAACTTTGTTGCAATTTATTCTAAACAAACAGTTTTTGAACAGTAATACACAACTACAAATATTATTTTTTATTAGAACTTTGCTCTTTGTTTCTCCTATTTTCTATAAAGTTTATAAAACGAAACAAAACTTTCAAAATAATAGAAAATTACAAAAGGTTTCCAGAAATGAATTAACTTGATCATATCACCTTTGTTATAGCTGTAAGCGTTTTTATCGATTTCTGCCTGGTAAAATGGAGAAATGAATGTGTACGAAACCCAAACACCAAAATTTAAAAACGAATGAAACAGGAAAGTTTTTTCCACACAAAATATTGAATTGTAGGTTGCACATTTTTTGTAAAAATCCATTTGAAGTATGAAGGCAGTTTGAAGAAATTCAGAAATAACTCTTAGAACTGTTAGAGTTATGAGCCATTTTTGCTCAAGTGAACTATCAAATTTAAGAAAATGAATTTGCATCACATGATATCCACATGTGGCCAATGAAGTTGTAGTAAGGATTAAGTTTTTAAGACTGAAATTGTCTTTTACTTTAGCCTTTGGTCGAAGTTGCGATGATAACCCAAAATAACATTTTAATAATAGGATTATTCGCAAACCGTTTCCAAGAATAAAAATAACGTTTGTTACAGTTAACATTGTTGTTGCAACCTTTGTGAAATAAACTGTTAAACCCTGAATCAAGCCTGATACCGCAATGTACATAAAACCAATGAAGGCCACTTTCTTATTTGACGATTGTCGCCATTGTTGAGATCCTTCCGTTATGTTGCTGTCAATTGATAATAATCTGTCATTTTCTGTTGAATCGTGAAATGACAATGCGTTACATAAAATTGACCTTTGCTGTTGAATTCCATGGCCATTTCTTGGCCAGATATGAGAAACACAAATTGCACTCAAAAGACAATATTCTAATAATACTGGATCCAAAAATGGTCGTGTTCTATCGAGTATGTTAGTGATTATATGTGTTCTGTTTCCGCAATATGCATCCTCACTTTTATTGGAAATGACTTTCGAAAAATCTTCAAAATATAAGTCTATGGTTCGGTGTACCCATAGCAAAATGTTAGTTGCAAATATTATAATCAGACAATACACTAAAATGACAACATTTTCTAGTCTACATTTAGAGTATTTATGTATGAAAACTGTTTGTGTAATGTGAAAGATCCACGTACAAACATAGTATGTGGTTAACTTTCTTTCGCTTGTTGAATTATCAAACGAATCACATATATAGTCATTTGTTAACTTAATTCCTTGAAAAATGATATTTGCTATACAAAATATCCAAAAGAAAGCAGAACTGTAACCTATCATCTGGACTTAATGATGTCTTGGTTATCCATGTTGGTCGAAAACGTAAAATGATGAAGGTTGTAATTAAACTTCCAATAGCAAGGCAGAGCAAACATATCATTAGTGCCCTGTGAATAATACAACTAGAAATGATCATCAGTTCAAACAGTATTACAATTACTGTCATGAGTAAAATAACCCCGGAAATACTTCCATCGTGCACTGCAAATCCCGCATTTGTTCTGGACTTAATTGAGCCAGTGGTAAATGGCATTACGAAAATTGCCTGGCAGATCCTACGACAAGACACCATTTTGTTACCTTACAACATGGACGCTTTTGTTTGGTCTTCTGTCATCTAAATACAACATTAATATATTAAATACTTCCCCATACTTTTCAAAAATCAATACCATAAAAAATATTTGGTTTTAAATGTTTCTATACACAAGGAACACTTTTATAGCATATTTCTGTTCCTCTTCTTTCACTTGTATTTTTTTTGGTTTCATAACAAAGCGACTTTCATACAAAAGTTTCCTGCTTTCTGTTCATTACATTACCATAATGAATAGTTTGCGATACAAAGAAGGACACTGACACTAGTCATGTATTTTATCCGTACGTTATCTGATGATGTCTATCGTGTGGTTTCTTTTGCGTTGATAGTGAAAATAAACAGAGAGTTTGGCTAAACGTTCAAGTATACGATTTCTTCCACCTCATTTAATATCTGCCAGACACAGTACTTTAATTCAGAAAATTTTATCAAAGCACTTGTCTTTTTTATGTTATTTTGTCTTTGGTAAAAGGGGTCTTCCTTATAGTTCTTTATGATTTGCTTCAACAATGTATGAATAAAGTTTTGAGACATATGGCTAAAAGCACTTGTCTTTTTTATGTTATTTTGTCTTTGGTAAAAGGGATCTTCCTTATAGTTCTTTATGATTTGCTTCAACAATGTATGAATAAAGTTTTGAGACATATGGCTAAAAGCACGTGTCTTTTTTATGTTATTTTGTCTTTGGTAAAAGGGGTCTTCCTTATAGTTCTTTATGATTTGCTTCAACAATACATGAATAAAGTTTTGAGACATATGGCTAAACAACGAACAGAGGTATTTGGTCACATTGAAGGCTGCTGGTTGCTTCCATTGATGATTATTCGAATTGCTGTTTAAATATCTAGGTTGTAACTTGTAGATTGTTAGTTTGGTTTTACCTTAATAGTCTTTAACACTTCATAAAACAACAGATTCCATACGAGTTAACAGAGGAAATGTTGACTTGATTTCGTGTTTGAAAAGTTGTTTAAACCTAGGTCAATAAGGAAGTTTTTTTTATATTTATACGAAAACAAGCGAAATTTGAAAGCATAAGTTTTTTTTTTAAAATATTCCTTTCAATTGCTTTCGTGTCAATGTTGCTTTTTTATTGATTAATTGGATTTCAATCATCGAAAACTGCAATCTATGTAAACTTTATGCATGGAAAACAGTTATATATTGACATGGTGAATAGGGTGGGTTCAATAATAGCTTTAAAATTATCAAACTTGTCAAAACGACTTATGGCGAATTTAAGTCAGTTTGAGACAAAATACCTCGCACTCATTTAAGACTTATTAAGGAAAAGTATTAATTGACTACAAGAAGCAAAGAGGTACTAATGGCGCATCCAAATGGGACAAAGACACCACCAGAAAACCCGAACAAGATAAACTCGAAAAAAAAAAACAAACTAAAAAATACACTGTAGTACGGAAAAAACTTCTATCTTGACGCGAGCGTGTCTTACTAATTTTTTGGGGGTATTTGTTGATCTTTATTTGCCGTTTCAGATAAATCTAATTAGTGTTTTAAATATACAAAAAAAAAATCATACAAAATATAAGTCTTGTGAAAATGTTTATCTATATTGCGTTGCACTTTTTGACATTAATAATTAACCAACAAAAATAGCTTGGATTTCTATCACGTACTTTACGTCTAAAATTTGATAATCTTTTTGTATTCAATTGTGAAAAAGACTGCAGGACATTAATGAAACCTATTCAATATGGAAATTAGTTGCTTTATAATGGTATGTACAATGTAATTATATGGTTCACCGGACGGGTGAATGTTTCATTATAAGGGCTTGGTACAATGTTGTCACACATCAGGCAATTGCCAAAATGTGTATAATTGAAACCATTGTTCAACATTTTAGGATTAAATCAAATTTGAGGTCCTTTCCTTCTCACACAGTAATATATAAAGTTTGGTTTCGTTTATGTTTTTGCTTTTTTCCCCTTATTATCATAAATTGCACCTCACGTTTTGGGCTAGAATATTATCTATGATTTTAGCCTTAAACCGTCATAATCTGTTTTATAATAATGTAAGAAATCTTTCAATATTGATGATCTGAACAATTGACCTGGAAAAAAATTAAACAAATAAAAGTCATTTAAACGTTGTTAAAAATACCAAAACTAAAACTTAAATGTATATATCCGTAGATGTTGTACTCTATTTTAATCTGTATGATAATTTCACAGCTATAAAATTTATACATTTATACTGTCACTGTAACCTGTTAAAGGCTTTGTAATGAATTTACTAAAAATCTGTTCATTATACGAGGACGCGATATGACATGTGATCACGTTTCGAATTAGTGTGACACGTGAGCGCAGCCTCGTTTTGCATTATTTTACAATACCAGAAGTAATTTTCCTTTTGAAAAAAAAGCAGATTGATATCATGATAATTACATTATTTATCTTAGCCCCGAGATGGCTGTCATAATCGTGCGAGACACATGAGCGATCTTAGCATGAACTATGGTTGGTTGTTTTTATATTTCGGTAGTTACATATAATGAAATGCATGTGTGATGAGTTTGATTTTTACTTGTTTTGAATTTGATGTTTTATATTTTTTAACCTTCCGGGAATGTTACTTGCATATATTTAAAAAAAATGAATACAAAAACCTATACATTATTACAAATACCAAAACGGTTAATTTGGATATGCTATATATCGATGTTTCAAGGAGTAACCTCTCATCAGTAGCATTTAAATCAAAACATTGGAAGGTCAAATTCCAAAACTGTTGAAAACGAAAAGTACTCAAAACCAAAACGTTCGATCAAGGAAGCCAAATCCAGCACCGAGGATATCGAACATGTGCATTACAAGAAAAGAAACCTGGTGTTCTAAACAATTTTTAAGTTACAAAACGGAAATTTCAGCGACAAAAATATTAGAAATTCTATGGTAAATCGTGTGAGACAAGTCTGACTAACAGGTTTGTGATTACCCTTGGGGACCTCTGGTCCACCAGCAGTGGTTATCTCCCAGTGGTTTCAAAATTACAAATACCAAAATGCGGGTATGATCGGTTAATTTGGATGTGATATATATCGATATTTCATGCTAAGATCGTATATTTCATGTGTCTTGCATTATTATGACAGCCATCTCAGAGCTAAGATAAATAATGTAATTATCAATCTGCTTTTTCATATGTGTAATCTATTAAGCTTATTGTCTTCGTCTAAAAATGTTGAGTTATATTTATTAAGTATAGGGCCATTTTAGTATAATTACACATTAATATTTAACTTTCGACAATTCAACTTTTGGTAGAGCGCCTCTGATGAGTCTTGAATAGACGAAACTCGCGTCAGGCGTAGCAAAATTTATTGTCTGGAACTTTGTTGTAATTTATATATTGTAACTACTACTACATGGACCAGTTTTAATGTCAGATTAGAAATGACAAGTCGTACAAGGTTCATAAAAGAAAATATGTTCCATAGGGTTTCTAAAAATGGAAAAAAATATTTAAAAAAATTTCTAACAATATCAATCAATAATACAAAAAAAATCAAATAATTGACGACTTAATGATTTACGAGATTTTGGATGAAGGAATTTCAAAATGAAAGGGAAGAACAAAATATTCAAGGCAATGGATTTTGCTGTAAGTGATGCGCGCTTTTATCGGAGGTGTACTCCAAAATAACGATCAAAATGCAAAAATGCCAAATACTGTTTGAATATCGAGAGCATAGAACATAACAAACAAGATATTAAAATGGAACCCACACTATCAACCTAGGTCTCGAGTAGGAAGAAGCTAAGAAGTTTGACAAAGGAGTAGGAGGCCCAGAATCGACCCAAAAATGAACTTTGATATACTTGCTTGTAATTGCTAGTGGTCATTAGTCTTTATATTTTATAAATTGCAATATCTTTTGGTTCATTTATTTATCAACAAGGAGAACAGTGAGCTTAAAATCAATATATTTTATATCGTTATTTGACATAGTCCCTTGATTTTCATATATAGATCAGTGAAAATGAAAATGG
Organism: Arcuatula senhousia; assembly: GCA_963971305.1. Lineage (NCBI taxonomy): Eukaryota > Metazoa > Mollusca > Bivalvia > Mytilida > Mytilidae > Arcuatula > Arcuatula senhousia. Next base: position 63,570,662 of record OZ020307.1, read on the forward strand.
GCATACTCGTCGACAAAAAATAGTTTAACAGCTGAATTAGGGGTTGGTTGTACTAGCAAAAGCACCACATATACAGCAACAACACTGTCAAAGGAGGAAATAATCAACAATCATAATTCTGTAATTTCTTCCATTGGCATTTCTGTTGACAAAAAGAACGATGACGTTCCATCCTTGTATTGGGTTCCAAAGTTACATAAAACTCCATACAAGCAACGATTTATTGCTGGGTCATCCAAATGTACATCTAAGCCTCTTTCAGTTTTGTTAACATCAATATTGACGGCAATAAAATCAAGCCTTCAAAAGTATTTCGATTGTTGTTACTCTAGAAATGGCGTCAATCAAATGTGGATTCTCAAAAATTCTAAAGAACTGATGGAAAATCTCCATTCTAAGTCATTTTCATCATGTAATAGCATTAAAACGTTTGATTTCTCTACATTATATACTTCAATTCCACATTCACAATTAAAATCTCGTTTGGCACAGCTGATTAAACGTAGCTTTATCAAAAAGAATGGAAAACGCAGGTACAAGTATTTGGTAGTCGGTTATAAAAAGACTTACTTTGTCATCCAAGAGTCTAGCAAGAAAAACAAATTTACAGAAGATCAAATAATAGAAATGCTCAACTTTCTAATCGACAACATATTTGTACAGTTTGGTGGACGTGTTTTTCAGCAAACAATAGGTATCCCAATGGGCACAAATTGTGCACCATTGCTTGCCGATTTGTTTCTTCATTCATATGAAGCAGACTTCTTACAATCACTTCTAGACAAAAAGGATCGCAAACTTGCTTTATCCTTCAATCTCACATTTCGTTATATTGATGATGTCCTTTCACTAAACAATCCTCGATTTGGTTACTATTTACATCTCATATATCCGAAGGAACTTGAGGTAAAGGACACTACAGATTCTAGGAGGTCTGCTTCATATTTGGATCTATTTCTCGAAATTGACACACAAGGAAGGCTTTGTACAAAGCTCTATGACAAACGTGATGACTTCAACTTTCCAATAGTTAACTTTCCCTTTCTGTGTAGCAACATTCCGTCCGCTCCAGCATATGGAGTTTACGTATCACAATTGATTCGTTATTCCAGAGCATGTGGGGAGTACAACGACTTCCTAGATAGAGCTACACGGCTGACAAGCAAATTGTTAACACAGGGGTTCGTTGCTCCCAGGTTGTTGTCATCACTCAAGAAATTTTACGGACGACATCATGTGCTTGTATGCAAATACGGGATTTCTATCTCTCAGATGAGCACAGATGTTGGTTTGACATAGAGTTTTGTAATGTCATCCTTTCCGGATTTGACCAACACTTAATCGATCTTTGGCAACGTGACGGGTGTGCTATAGCAAGCAGGAACTGCTTACTCTTCCGGAGCACCTGAGTTCACTCTCGTTTCGACTTGAGTTCGCGATGCTGATTCCGGTTTTGTTGTTATGTGTGTGTGTTTTATGTTGTTATGTGGTTTGTTTTGTTGTGATGATTTTTTGTCTGCCGGTTTTTTCTTTGTCTTTACGGTTTCATGATACTGATTACCCCTTTGGTACACCTTTGCTTCTTGCGATAGAAATGTGTATCATTATGTAATTTATTGAATTTAATCGACAAATTTGGCCATTACAAAAACGTTTAGAAAACATTGAAACTGGTTGAAATTAAGAATTTTACAATTTATGGCATGTTTTAAATGCTAGCCTAAGGCTATATATGTGATGCAAATATGTTGTTAAATCTTACAGACATGAAACATTTACTCATATTTGTAAAGTTTACATGTATGAAGAGTTTAAGTATTTTGAAAATTAATAAAAATAATGGGCCGATTAGAGGCCTTTGTGGATCTACTCCTTTGAAGTGGGAACGGATATTGTCATAAATGTAATGTTTTTCTCCGACACAAACGTGTGATTCAGCAATGGTTGAACCCAGAGAAATCTAAACTACCAAACTGCGATGGACAATATCAAATTGTCTAGAAGAAGAAAAAAACTCAAGATCGCAATGAAAATGGTACAGGCTTTTAAAAGCTTTGAAAATTAATAAAAATAATGGGCCGATAAGAGGCCTTTGTGGCTCTACTCCTTTGAAGTGGGAACGGATATTGTCATAAATGTAATGTTTTTCTCCGACACAAACGTGTGATTAAGCAATGGTTGAACCCAGAGAAATCTAAACTACCAAACTGCGATGGACAATATCAAATTGTCTAGATGAAAAAAAACTCAAGATCGCAATGAAAATGGGAACAGGCTTTTAAAAGCTTTGAAAATTAATAAAAATAATGGGCCGATTAGAGGCCTTTGTGGCTCTACTCCTTTGAAGTGGGAACGGATATTGTCATAAATGTAATGTTTTTCTCCGACACAAACGTGTGATTCCGCAATGGTTGAACCTAGAGAAATCTAAACTACCAAACTGCGATGGACAATATCAAATTGTCTAGAAGGAAAAAAAAACTCAAGATCGCAATGGAAATTGGAACAGGCATTTAAAAGCTTTGTAAATTAATAAAAATAATGGGCCGATTAGAGGCCTTTGTGGCTCTACTCCTTTGAAGTGGGAACGGATATTGTCATAAATTTAATGTTTTTCTCCGACACAAACGTGTGATTCAGCAATGGTTGAACCTAGAGAAATCTAAACTACCAAACTGGGATGGACAATATCAAATTGTCTAGAAGAAAAAAAAAAAACCTCAAGATCGCAATGGAAATTTGAACAGGCAATTAAAAGCTCTGCGGATTAAACCATGTTTTACGTCGCCAAACATCCCCTTTTCACTGCTATTTTAGGATTTGACAGTAAGCAGAATCACAACACGGATGTGTGAGGTAATACAGATGTTGACATTTCTATGTAAGCAACATAGGGTCAAAAATAATTTAAAAAATCATGAACTGTTCTACCAGTTACTGATATCGAAAATATTTTTTTGAAAGACCGTACTTGACGTATGTTCTCATAAAATTGGGGAATAAGCCGATTACGTTTGGAACAAAATAATTAAAAAAAAATAACATGCATTAATAGTGAATCTTGTAATATATGCACATTACATACCATTTAGATAGATTTGTTACTTTGCAGGTTGGATAAATTTATAATTTTTTTCATTTTATATTTTTGTACTGAGATAACCATCCGTGCCAAATCGCGATGCATTTGTTCAACCCCAAATCACTAAGAATGACATATTAAAACTGAAAAATTCAATGATTGGCCTTAGTCCATTGTGGACGCGACGTTTGGAAAACACGTTAGTTAATGACACAATACAGAAATTTGTCGCTTCCCGAAATAATAAAAGAATTATCATAACCAAAAACACCATGGTGGACGTGTAACAATGGGAAAAAACTTCAGTATAGTAACAAAGCCATGTGAATACAAATATTTCAAGCGTTAACTCAAAAGTACAATGAGATAGAAATGATACATTTATCTACTTTTCAAAAAGACAAAAAATATCGAATAAAATCTGACATCATTTTAGCGCGAAATTCGTAGTCCAACTATTTGTCCAATATGACTCTCATTACGCCTGAAAATGCAAAATTAAACATTCAATTATGAAACTATGTATAATATGCGCTAATAGCGAGCATCGCAGATGCAAGCCCTACGGCATTGTGCATGTTTTGAGATGTGCCAAAAATATACTGACGATAAAACCGGAACAGGTTTACTTTTACGGAGTGAAAATAATAATAGGCACGGAGCAAGTAAAACAATCAACCCTCTGGGCTTATAAAAAATACATAATAATCTGTTATGCAAAAATATAAAAATTTGAAATTTAAAAACAGTTATAAAACCTTCATTCATCCACTTGTTTATTTTTACACACAAATTTTTATTTTAACACCTTTCGGTCTTTTCCGCTGAAAAACGATTTTCCGGAAATTACCGAGCTAGTTTTTGGCAACATCGTCCCATTGACTAGTCATACCAAATGCATGATACTGACCATTTTTGGTTAAATTCCAAGAAGGATAAAATAAGATAAAGAAATACATAAATTCACTGAATAAAACCTACTCATAATAATAAATAAAAGGTTCTTCCCTGAAAATGAAAGAAGAGTCCCATCCTGTGGGTTTTCACTCACTTTCCTCAGTCCCGCATGATATTTTTACTTTACCGTTTTTTCCGCCAGGTTTCTTAATGTACCTTCTGTTACCAATGCTTCAAATAAAACACTGATACTCAGAAAATATCACAAAACCTGACAGAATTTGAATGTTGTTTTGATCTGCTGAAGAAGCGCGAAATACTCTGACAAGGAAATGACGTCACGTAATGGTAATTCATGAAATGGGTAATTTCGTCCCCGCTTAATGCCGTCCCAGAATGTTACAGGATTTATTATTTGCACAAATAATTGAATTTTTAATAAGTAGTTATTGATCCCAGATGTTTTAACAACAACTTTCTCAAGTGCATATAATTTGGGTTTGGTGGAGTCAGACTTTGCTACTATTTAATTCCTTTTTTAAAGACATAGAACCTATCATTTTTGCAATTTTTGAAAAATAATGAAATTCACACTATTTGAAGAATACATTGTAAAACCTTTGAAGAAACTCTTAAATTTTCAAAAAACCTGCCAGAAAGTATTCTTTTCGACGGAAAACTAAAGAAAAAAACGCAGTGTCAAAAAAGAGGACAAACTAATTATAGAATGTAAACACTTTCGGGTACCGGTAAACAGAGAAACAAAAAGTAACCGAACGAAACGGAGCGGAACAAAAACGATATCGGTAAAGAAGGAAACGTTAACAGTAAATAAGCAACCGAAATTTGTAAAGAAAGGAAACGAAATCGAGCGAAACTGGTAAAAAAAGAAAACTGAATCGATTTTAGCCGACACAAGTCGTTTTTTCTTAATTTACCGATTTCGTTTTCTCTTCGCCTCGTTTGGTTACATTTTGTTTCTCAGTTTAACAGTACCCAGTTTACCAAAAGTAAATATTTATGCTGGACAATACTTAATCAATACGAATAAATAAAATAAGATTATTTTATGGAAAACTCCAAAACATTGAGTTTTTATGTTGGTAAAGGTAAGTTTTAGATAGTATTTTTTTAATATATGCACTTTATATTCAATGTAAAAAATTGCGAAATTGATAGGTTCTATGTCTTTAAAAGTTCCCTCTTCACGTTAAACTTAGCCGGTCGAGCACATTGATTTATTTTTAAAAAGGTATATAGATTTTCGATGCTCGCTAAAAAGGCAGGGCCTTTATCATATTAACATGCTTAAATTATGAAGGCCTTTTCTGTGGAATTAGCTTTTGACTTTTTAAGTAAAAAATCATTTTATAATAAAAAGGAAAATTGAGTTTTCAACTGTTTTTGTTCTTTTAATCAGAAAGATAACAAATATAAGGAAAACAAGAAGAATTCTAGATTCAAAAGGCATTTAAAAAAAGAACCAAACATGAGGTTTGAAACAGATACTAGTACTATGGAATAAAATGCACAGAGAGATCTCAAAGTAGCTCACTTGAAAAAATAGAAATTGGATAAAAACACATCTTTAAAATAGAAATTGTAAATAACAATATCAAAATATTGACAAAATAACAAAAACTTATCAAAAATATTGCATTTCAAACATAAAATTTCAGTTTTTACATACAGTTCAATAATTCTATAACTTTATAAGTTTTATTGTTTATTGTTATCGTTTCACAACTCGTTGTACTTAAACACTCGTATGTGGTCTTTGACAACATGTAAAGTGCTATTGCCCCTCTGTTAAGTTCCGTACTTAATTATACATTTAGTGTCCATTTAGCAGATATATACATGTATAGTGTGCACTTAGCTTAGAATTCAACCAAGGTTAAATAAAAATGACAACAAAGTTCCAGACAATAAATTTTGCTACGCCTGACGCGCGTTTCGTCTATTCAAGACTCATCAGAGGCGCTCTACCAAAAATATTGAAAATGCCAAACACTGTATGAATATGAAGAGCATAGAACAGTATAACCAAAAATACCAAACTGGGGAACCAAATTATTACTAAGATATTCAACCTATGTCTGGGGTAGGAAGAACCTTAGGGTTTAGACAATTTTGAAATTTAGACGGATAATTTAAAGCTTTGATGTATTCTCCAACTCTAAAAGTGTTGGTGCCGGAGCGGGCTAACCTCGGGGAATTTACACTCCACCAGCAGTGCTAACCTTCACGTGTGTTCGAAATACAAATGACAACAAAGTTCCAGACAATAAATTTTGCTACGCCTGACGCGCGTTTCGTCTATTCAAGACTCATCAGAGGCGCTCTACCAAAAATATTGAAAATGCCAAACACTGTATGAATATGAAGAGCATAGAACAGTATAACCAAAAATACCAAACTGGGGAACCAAATTATTACTAAGATATTCAACCTATGTCTGGGGTAGGAAGAACCTTAGGGTTTAGACAATTTTGAAATTTAGACGGATAATTTAAAGCTTTGATGTATTCTCCAACTCAAAAGTGTTGGTGCCGGAGCGGGCTAACCTCGGGGAATTTACACTCCACCAGCAGTGCTAACCTTCACGTGTGTTCGAAATACAAATGACAACAAAGTTCCAGACAATAAATTTTGCTACGCCTGACAAAAAGTTAATGGTCTATTTTCTATATAGCTTGTAAAAAGATACAAAACATTCAAAATGATAAAAAATAACAAATGACTACGTCAACGCTTTTATCATTATCTATACAAAATGTGTACGTAAACCAAAGTCCAAAGTTATAAAAAGAATGGAACAGAAAAGTTTTCTCAACACAGAACATTGAATCGTAAGTAACGGTTTTTTTTGTAGAAGTCCATTTTAAGTATGAATGTTGTCTGAAGAAAGGTTGAAATTATTCTAAAAACCATAAAAGTTATGTGCCATCTTTGTCGTAGCGGGTTGTCATATTTGAGATAATGAACTTCAATTATGTGATATCCACACGTCGCAGTTGCAATGACAACGCATAATAGCATTTAAATAATAGGATAATACAGTGTTTGGCATTTTCAATATTTTTGGTAGAGCGCCTCTGATGAGTCTTGAATAGACGAAACGCGCGTCAGGCGTAGCAAATTTTATTGTCTGGAACTTTGTTGTCATTTGTATTGCATAATGTTACCAATAGTCATGATAATATTCGATACAGTCATCATTTTAATTGCAAGCTCTGAGAAATATAGAGGCAAGCATTGGAGCAAAACCAATCCCACGTTAAACATAAAACCGAAAAAATGCCACTTTTTTGTTTTATGATTGTTGCCATTGTGCAGATTTAAGTAAACCTATCATTTTACGATCACGAGATAATAAGCTGTCATTTTCCGTTGAATCGTTTGATTTCATCAAGTTACATGCAATTGTTTTTTATATCTCGGCCAGCTATGAGAAATAAATATTGCACTCAGAAGACAATATTCTAACAGAACAGGATCTAAATACGCCGTGTTCTATAAAATATGCCCGCAATCAAAACTGTTTGGTTTGCACTACAATTTTCCTCACTTTTGTTGAAAATGAACTTCGAAAAATCTTCAAAATACAAGTCTATTGTTCTGTGTGTCCATAATGAAATGTTTGTGGCAAATATAATGATCAAACAATACAAACGAATAAAAACATTTGTTATTCTATATTTTGAGTATATTTGTATTAACATTGTTTGAACAACTTGAAAGATCCAAGTGCAAACAAGGTATATTGTTGTTTGTCGTTCGCTAGAGAAACTATAAAACGAGTCGCAAATTTTATATTTGGCCAACCTGATTCCCTGGAATATAATATTAGCAATGCAATATATCCACAGAAAGCATAACTGCAACCCGGCAGTACATTGTAAAATGAGCTATAAAAACTGTCTTGAATATCCGTCGACAAGACACCATTGTATCGCTTTAGAATTGAAATAGTGCTACTTCTTCTATTGCTACTTTATAAATACCTCATATTTTGTTTGATCGTTTCCTCTTTAATCTAAACGAAACCATACCTAGAAGATTCAACTGTTTTTGTCGTTTGGGTTGACAAGTAAAATTTTTATATCATGTCCATGTCCTTGTTCATTGTAAAGCAATTTTAATTACTTTTGGTTTCGAACAGCAAACTTATTATACCTGACTGTGTGGCATTACAAAGCAACTTTTAATTCTAAAAATATTTTCCCATTGTCTTTATATAAGATTTTATTGCATTTATTTTTAACGGTCTCTCTTCCATGAAAAAATAAGATCATTATCATCAGAATGGATTTTTTCAAAGTAAAACATAACGCTATTACATGTATTAAGTGTCTATTTGTATGTTATCCTACGCCCTCCTTCACTCGGATTCAGGCCAAGAGGGTTATGTTATCATTTCAGGGTATAATTAATCTACCTTTGTTTGGCCAACGTTTGATAAGTGTTAACGTTGTAGTGCACATTGAATATATAATTTTTAAGGATTTAAATTTAATTGCATCTATTAAATATACATTTACTATATACTTATAATTCTTTTATCAGTATTGATCATTTTGAATCTGTTTACTGTCAACTGAACATTTGCCAGGGTTAAAAAAATCCATACAAATTGTGAGTTGCTTTAGATACGAAAAGATAAACTTCCTTGTTACAAATGGAAACTTAACACATGTATTAACAGGAAAGTTAGTTAAAAACACGGTTTAAATGAGGATGTGAATGACTAAGCTATGATAACAACAATTAATCTCAATTTAACAAGACAAGCGATCACATACAGAGATCTTGACGTTAAGTACAATAATTCCAAAGGGATATTTGTTTACGTGTGCCGGAAAATATTAATATTTCCATGTATGTACATGTATAAATGCAATTAAAAAATGTTTTAAATACTAGTATTCCCAATTATCATCTTAATTGTTTATTATTAAACAATTTCCTGTTTGTTCACAAGGTTTTTTCTAATGTTTAAAGGCATATTGTCTACGAAAAATTATTTTTTTGTAAAACCAAAAAACTGTCGTCAGATTATTTGTTTTGTTTATTTAGAAAGATACAAACGTTCAAAATACGACTAGGTTACCTTATTACATTAAAAATTGAAAAATATATAATATTTGTAAAGCTTTACAAAAATTCATATTCATGAGATGTAGATGAGCTGTAAGCATGCGCACTATACTTTCTTTGATTGAAAACTTCCCTAGTTTTTGTACGTGGTACATAATCTGTTTCTCGAAGCTTTAGCTCTGAAGAAAATTATAACGACAACCGAATATTAGAGCTACTTAATGAATAAAACTGAAAATTGTTGCATGTATTAAGTTTTGAATGTGATTGAAAAGGTAAACACGAAAAATATTGGTATTTTTTCAACATATCAATGTATTCGAGGACAAAACCCGAGATTCCGATTAGTGTCCGTGTTAAATCTACTCAGTTTAAATCTGTGTCAATGTGACGCAATGCAGGTAAATAAAATATCAATCAATATTGTCGAGCTATTTTGATCGAAATAAAGTACTTTTGAGGCAAAATTGGTGGCAAATTTGTTTTTCAATATTCATTTTATTGCATTTCGGTCTAATTGACATAAAAAAAATGGGGGTAAAAAAAAGAATTTGCCGTAGACAATATGCCTTTAAGAAAAAATAATTAATTGATTTACCGTCCAATTCATTTTTACGAAGTACTTTATTTTATCGATAAATCGCAACAAAAATGCATTAGTCGTTAATGTCACCCTTCACTTGTTTCTCTCGCCATTCACATTGATTGACCAAAGTATGTTAAAAAATACTGTTGAAAATGTTTTGTAATGGTCGGTTACTTATTAGAAGATGCATGCATTTATTAAGAAAAAATGAAAATACTCTTTTTGATAAGAAAATCAACATGATCATATATAACCGTTTTAAGAGATTTCTTGTTTTTAGTATAAACAGGAGAGGATATAGAACTTTTCGAAAGTCCACCCACTGGAGCAGATCCTTTCTCTTGAGCTGGGGGTACTTGGTGATGCCGCGATTCTTTGCCAGCGCGTTGAGCTGCTTATTGCTGGCATGAAAATTTACGGGTGGTTGTCTCCGTGATAAGCTTAATCAAGAGCAAATGGCTTCCAGAAATGAACTTTCTTTAACATATTGCTTGCGTCAACGCTTTTATCATAATCTATAAAAAATGTGTACATTAACCAAAGTCAAAAGTTCAAAAACGAATGGGACAGTAACGTTTTCTCCACACAGAAGTGACAGATTTCTTGTAGAAATCCATTTGAAGTATGAATGTTGTCTGAAAAAATGTTTAAATTATTCTTAATAACCATAAAAGTTATGTGCCATCTTTGTCCTAGTGGGTTGTCATATTTGAGATAATGAACTTGAATTATGTGATATCCACACGTCGCTAACGAACCTGCCACAGTTACTAAATTTTTAAGACTGAAATTGTTTTTTTTCTTTAGCTTTAGGTCGCAGTTGCAATGACAATGCATAATAGCATTTAAATAATAGGATAATTTGCACAATGTTACCCATAGTCATGATAACAGTCATCATTTTAATTGCAAGCTCTGAGAAATATAGAGGAGAGCATTGGAGCAAAACCAATCCCACGTTAAACATAAAACCCCAAAATGCCACTTTTTTGTTTGACGACTGTTTCCATTGTGCAGATTTAAGTAAACATATCATTTTACGACCACGTGATCATAAGCTGTCATTTTCCGTTGAATCGTTTGATGTCATCAAGTTACATGCACTTGGTTTTTTATGTCTCGGCCAAATATGAGAAATAAATATTGAACTCAAAAGACAATATTCTAACGGAACAGGATCTAAATACGGTCGTGTTCTATAAAGTATGTCCGCAATCAAAATTGTTTGGTTTCCACTACAAATTTCCTCACTTTTGTTGAAAATGAACTTCGAAATATCTTCAAAATACAAGTGTATTGTTCTGTGTGTTCATAATGAAATGTTCGTGGCAAATATAATGATCAAACAATACAAACGAATAACAACATTTGTTATTCTATATCTGGAGTATATTTGTATGAACATTGTTTGAACAACTTGAAAGATCCAAGTGCAAACAAAGTATATTGTTGTTTGTCGTTCGCTAGAAAAACTGTAAAACGAGTCGCAAATATTATATTTGGCCAGCCTGATTCCCTTGAATATAGAATTAGCAATGCAAAATATCCACAGAAAACATAACTGCAACTTTTCATCAGGGCTCAGTGTTTTACTTGCAATATAAATTGGACGAAGACGTAAAATGATGAAACAGGAAAATAAACTTCCAATAGCAAGACAAAGCAAACAAATCATAATTGTGTTATGTACACTTGCGCAAGAAATAATCATCAGCTTCAGAAGTACTTAGATTGTTGTAGTTAGTAAAATTATTCCGGAGATACTTCCATCATGCACTGCAAAGCCCGTATTATTTCTAGATTTTATCGAGCCTGCGGTAAACGGAGCTACAAAAACTGTCTTGAAAATCCTTCGACAAGACACCATTGTATCGCTTTAGAATTGATGGATTTTTACTCCTTCTATTGCTACTTTATAAATACCTCACATTTTGTTCGATCGATTCATCTTTAATCTAATCGAAACCATACCTCGATGATTCAACTGTTTTTGTCGTTTGGTTCGGCAAGTAACGATTTTATATCATGTCCTCGTTTCGTTCATTGTATATCCTAATTTTCAATTCCTTTTGGTTTCGAAAGTAAACTTATTTTAACTGTTCTTAACTTAATGAAAAGATTGTTCTTAACGTCAAAAGTTTTTCTCATAAAAGCATCAGTTTCTTTATAATGCTCATGGACATCAAGTTGGACTGTTATGGAAAGATCTGCACAGAGCTGTCGGCGTTGACAAAGGCACAAAGAAGATGCAATCAATCAAATTCCTTGTCTTCTTCTGTATGTTTCAGCCCGCCTGGTAAATACATGAGAACCACATCTACTCGTTTGGGTTGACCACTGAATTGACAGTTGGCAACAGGAGGGATGTGCTTAAGCAAGCAAATAAAGGTAATAACAAAACTACCGAACTTGAATGATCAATCTCATAGTCCAGAGAAAATGACAAACACGAATCAGTCATACCGGAGAATTGGTGGATCGCAATGGTCCTGACTTGGTACAGGCATTTTAAACGAAATGGTGGGTTAAACCAGGTTTTATAGCGCCAAACCTCCCTCTTCCATTGCGATCTTAGGATCTGGTAATGACCATAGAACACAACATAGTTGTGAGACACAATAGGGATGTTGAGGTAATCATCTCAGTACAAAAGACCAGTCAAACACTAATTAAAACAATTAACTACCATATCTTTTAACTCAATTTTGAACTTTTCTACTAGTGGCTGATAACGAAGAAAGAATTTTTTTTGTGATCGTATGAGACGTATTTTCTTAAAGCCCTGCTCCAAAAGTCGGTCACGAAGAAATCGGTGTCTGATAAAAAATCTGCGAAATGTGCGCAAGCTCCGACACATCGAACAAGTTGGGAAATATAAACACCGTATGCAGGAGAAGTAGGTATATTGCTCTGCAAGGAAGAGCTTCTTATTCGTACAGAGCATCTTAGTTCATTATCATTCCGACTAGAATTTGTGTTGTTAATTGATATTCAGTAATTTTTGTGTTCCCCTGTTTTACATGTTGTCTGTTTTTTGTCCTGCATATGTGCATTGGTGTCCAATTTGAATATAAACTTCTGTAAGACATGAAAGAACCCATGTCTGCCCAATCAATTGTGCTACTTTCCTGCTGATTTTCGGCAAAGTTGGTCTGACACTCGAATATTGATACATCTTTGCCCCTACCTGTATGTATAATCATAGGGGCTTGAATCTTGATCATTTGTATTGACTTTGAAATGACACCTTACATGTATGCTTACAACTGTGAAGAAATACAAATCAACTTAAAACTAAAAAAAAATAGTTCCCCAATGTTTTTCATATTACTAAGGATAATTTGATTACATTTCTTTTGAACGGTCATTTTCAAATGAAATAAATTCAGATCATTTTCACAAGAATTGATTTTTTTCTCGTAAAGCATAAGGCTATAAAGTGTGTCTTTTTATGTTCTCCTACGCTCTCTTTCAGCCCGCTCCAGTCAAAGAGTGTTATGATTTTTTATATCATTTCCAGGGTATAAATGACTTTTGTTTGACCAATTTTGGATATAGTTTTAACGTTATAGTGCACATTGAATACATAATTTTAGGATTTAAATTTAATTGCATCTATTAAAAATACTTTTACTATACCATATCATTCTTTTATCAGTGTAGAACATTTTAAATCTGTTTATATTCAATTTGAAAATATGCCAAGGTTAAAAGATCTATACGTATTGTGAGTTTCTTTAGATACGTAAAAACAAACAGCCCTGATACCAATGGAAACTTTACGATTGTATTAAAAGGTAAGTTATTTCAAAACATGGTTTTAATGAGAATGCGAACGACTAAGCTATGTAAACAACAACTAACCAGAAAAAAAAGTTATGATAAATCTAGAATTATTCGAGACAAGCGAACAAAATAAGGTTATCATATACAGAGTTATTGAAGTACCGGAATTCTAAAGGAATATTTGTTGATGCATACATGCACAATAATTTATCCATAAATGTACATGTACACATGCAATTAAATAAAATGTTTTAAATATTCCATTTATCGTCTTATTTTTTATTACTTCAACACTTTCAAGATGTAAAGAGCCTCTTGTTCACATGAATTTTTTTCTTATCTGGTAAATAATACACCGTCCAATACATTTTGTAATGCTGGCGTCACACTATCCCGATTTTGACCCCGATGGAAACACGATTATGGATATTTTCAAAATCGGGAGTGATCGTATTCAAATCGCGCTATTCGTGTTGCCATCTTTTACCATCGTAGCACCATCAGCTGAAATATTCCAACTTCGGGAGCAACTTCGTAATGCCTTCCTAATTTTTTAACATGTTAAAAAACTCCCGAAGGTTCGTGCGAAGGTCCTTGTTCGTGTTGTATTCGTTAATCCATCCTTTCTATCATAATGCCTTCGTGAAAGCATCTTCTGATTTCGTGTTGCCTTCTAAGTGTCGTCGGCTTAATTTATCTTACGATGGCGGCACGAATAAAACAAGAAGCTCTCCGAAGGTGGTGCGAAGGAAACACGGCGTCGCAAAGACCTCGCTTTGTATTCGTATATCCGTCGTAACTAATGTAATGGCATAGAGTAATGGCATGAAGATGGAAACACGGCACTGGTCAAAGCAGTACGATTTCTGAAGTAAAAAAAATATCAAATGTGTCAAAAGTGCCTTACAGGGACATTTATTAATCCATTTCAGTAAGGGGCGTGTTACAATAAATCGTTTAGAAAAAGAAAAGTTAGTACATGTATATAGCTCTGTTTTTTCCCTCATAACTAAAATGCAGCAGGAGGAAGACTTACAAGACAGCAGCTTATGATACAAGTATCCTCATTAATGCATTTTTTATTCATATTTTTTTATGTTCGAAAAATTGATAAAGGAAATTAAAAAAAAAATTTGAAACTAGAATGGTCAGTCTCAAAAGTACAAGAGGAAAAGACAAAACAAAGCGAAGACAGTCAGGATCCAGAATCTTCTGACGCTTTTTTTTCGTCCTGTTCTTTCAAGCCAGGCACTTCCCTCTTTCGAGTCCTCGTCCAGGTTTTGTGGCACCTTTTAATACTTAAATTCAATATCAGAAATAAAGGTTTAAACATTTTAAACTTACATTAGTTTTTATCATTCCCCTACCGACAAAAGCCGAAGGGGACTTTAGGTTTGCACTCCGTCTGCCCGTTTGTGTGTCTGTCTGGCCCGGCCGTCTCGCTGTCACAATAACTTTTTCGCACTTTTGTTTAAACATTATATATAGATATTAAACTTTAAACTGATTTTTGGTATGTGAGTCGTACCATGATGCGTTAAAGATCAAGTTAACGCGTTGTTCCGCGGTCCGCAATTTTTTACAGAGTTAGGACCCTTTGAACTTTGGAATTTCACTGAAATATCAGTTTCGCACACTTTTTTCTAAACCCTTAATTATAGTTATTAAACTGCTTTTTGGTATGTACTGTATGCCAGTCCACCATTACGAGTTACTGAGATCAAGTTTACATTCCGTTTCTGTCCGCAAATATTTACGGGACCTTTGGACTTAGATACCGGTATAGGACCGGTAACGAAGTTTTGTATTATAAGGTGGACACACTTTGTTCAAGAATCGTTCGCAACAGCTAAAATTGTTGAACTTTCTACATAGTTACAAAATATTCTTCTTGTTTTCAGATTATGTCTGCTTCGGTCAACTCACGCGAACAAAACAAGATAAAGTAGCGTCATCTTTTTTGTTCTATCTTAACAGGCTCTACATATTAGCTTTAGATCAAATGTCTTATCTACTCTTACTGATCGACATCAGGGACAGCAGGGGTTTGCTTGGAGAGCCATCGTTTTAACTTGTTATCCATAAATACTAATTAGAGGCTGCAAAGGACAATTTATATAGACTAAATTATAATCTTATTGCAAATCGCGTTATTATATTTCATGCTTCGTATACCCATCGTATGCTAAACACGACGTCGTACAGCCGTCGTATAAATTCGTGTCTCCTTCGGATCTAATTCTCGACTAATCTTGATGACATCGTAGCAACTTCGTAATCGGTTCGCAGCTATTCGTATGTGCTACTTTTCCGATCGCTTAGCTATCGGTTTTAATCGTATACCCTTCGGTTTTGATTTTGATTTTTAGCAAGTTCGGGACTAACTTCGCACGAAGTTGAAATTTTCACATTCGTGTGTCCATCGTATGTCAAAATCGTGACAGTGTGACGCCAGTATAAAGAAGTACTTTATCATATTGATAGATCATAACCAACTATGCATTAGTACCCTTCACTTGTTTCTCTCGCCATTGACATGATTAATTGACAAAGTACGTTTAAATGATTTTTTAGAAGTGCTGCTGAACATGTTTTGTTATGGTCGGTCTCTTATTAGAACATGCATGTATTCAATTAGAAAAGATGCAAATACTCTTTTTGTTTAGATTATCAACATTATCAATGTATGTTTTTAGAACTTTCCGAAAGGGGGAGGGAGGTTCCAGATCAATTTTGAAGAAAACCTACATAAAACTACAGACATGTTGAATAACATACCCCAAAACACCCCATCCCCCTGGATCCTCAACTATTTATTGTGGTCAGTATATTTGAAGTACTATCTGATATAGCTACTCCAACTAATAATTTTAATTGTCAAATTCATTCATGAAAGCAACTTAAAACGATAGGTATCTGCTTCAGAAACAGGAAAATATAATTTGTATTTTAAAAACTTTTAAATTGCACGGAGTACAGAATTGTTAAAAAGCTGAAAATTTTCATTTCCTGTGCTTTTTTTCATTTCCGGTCAGTCGAAATTTTTCTCCCTTTCCTCATAATGGATTTAAACTGTATCCCGATATTAAATAACCTACAGTTACTGCGATTTGGCTGTTGTAAGCAATACAATTTCAGAAAAGTTCTTAAAAAAGTAGAGAAAATAGCAAAACACACAAAATTTAAATTTGGCATGCTTCAACGTGCATTCATTAAATAATTTGAAACTTGGTATTTTGACAGAAATTGCACAGATGAATAAGAAGGATACCACTTCTCATTTCATCTACGTTATGGTCAACATTAATTTTAGAAGTGAAATATCTACAAAATAACAAATCTCTTAATGAAATATTTTGTTGGAGTAGCTATCTGAAATATAACAGATTCCGTATAAGAATCAATAATATAATTGACGAAGGGAAATTATCTCAAAGGGACGAGACTTCTTTTTAGAAATCAATTCAACCTAAAGGCGGAGTGTTTGTTTTTTTCCCTGATGATTTTTCGATGATATGACTCTGGTACTTACCTGGAACATGTCATCCTTAATAAGAATAACCAAAGAGGGTATAAAAAGTTAATTTGGTTATGGCATTTATGTACATTGAAGGAGTAACCTGCGGGTAGCAGCATGTGAATCACATCAACCCACACGAAGAACGTAGCATATTCTTGTAAAATGCGCACGGCAACTAGCTTTCGTTAAACTATTGTATTGCATTTCAAGACACTGGTGACATTGAAGATAGCTTGCTGTTTTACATTGTGGAATATTCATTCGTACTGATTGGTGTAGGTGGAATATGTGTGTTGTACACTTATACCATCTTTTATTTTATTCTAAGTACTTATTTGCCTTTATAATAAAAACCATATACTGGGGTTTCATTATTAATCGTGGGGTATCAATTTTCGTGGTTTTCGTGGCTGGTCTTGACCCACGAAATTTGATACCCAACGCAAAGGAAATTTTACACTTATCTGTATGCTGGAGACATCAAAAACACGAAATTAACAATCAACGAACTGATCCTTTTTCGTCAAACCACGAAAATTAATACCCACGTAAATAAATGAATCCACAGTATGTATTTCATGTATATTCATGAGGTATATTTTTAGATTTAAATATATTCACTTTCAGTTTCGGCCAGTGTCATAAAAAGAACCATTAAATCCCACCCTTATTCTTCGCTTCCTTCAAACCAATTTCCTATATGAAAGTTTCTGTTGGTTGGATAGTTACTGATTCTATAAGAAATAGTTACTCTTCAAACCATTCGAGACGATAAACAATATGCATTTCCCACTCTCGTGAATGCCATGTTGTTTATGTTCTGTTCGTCAGTTCGTTGCAAAGTTTTTTTCGCTTAAGTTCTCTTAAACTACTAAACATAATGAACGAACATTCGTATTTACATTTGTAGCAATTTCATCATACATTGTTGTTTATATTAAGCAGGGATGGGGTCAATTACATTGAAAAGTAACTAATTAAATTACAATTACTTTTCAAAAATCTTCAATTAGTTACAATTACAATTACTAGGATTTGGAAATGTAATTAATTAAGTTACAAATACTTTTCAAATGTAATTAATTAAATTACACAATTACATTTCATCTTTAATACAGAACGTATCATATAGGTTGATTTTGTAGATCTTGATATTTGGTTCAAACAATGGATACATTTTTCTTTGAAATTTTCAATTTCACTGATTTACTAATTTTTGGCTCTTTACAATGTTTTAAAATATTTGCACTAAAATATTTGAAATCGATATTTTGTTGGCTTTTACTATCCAAAATGAAATAAGGTATAGTGAATAAACTTATTAAAGTTCAGTGAACATTTTTATGCTTCTTTTACATGAACATTGCCTGGGGGTATATTAATTCAGAACTACATGTACCTATGAATAAAAGGGTTAATTATTGTAAACACCAGTTGTAAATGTGTCAACTCTTCATTGTCAAAACAAAGGATTAAAAGCCATATATCTTTATAGCTCCAGGTCTTTGATCAAGCTTCTATATTTTTTTTAAATGGACAGTAAATTGATTGACATAGAATTCATTTTTTATTGTTTTTTAAAAGAAACAAATCATGAGTAATTTACATCTTTAATGTGTAAATATGTGTCATATTTGTGCAACGAGGAACAATTTATTTACATGTATTTAATCAAATAAGAGAAAATACGCCAAGGAAAGTAAAATCTTTAAAAAGTTTTATACATGTCATTCTACCATCTTCCTTCAATCTCTTTTGACAGAAAATAGGTAAAAGTAATTGAAATGTAATTTAAAAGTAATTGCCAATTACATGTTTTTCTGAAAGTATTTAATTAAGTTACAATTACATGTAATTGAAAAATATGTCAATTACAAGTTACTTTCAATTACATCAACATTTGTAATTAATTACACTCAATTACAATTACAAATTACAATTACCCCAACCCTGATATTAAGAGACAATGTTTATTACCATTTGTTATAGGAGAGATGACCCTATGAAAGATTTTTTTTATGAAATCCAAATCAATCATGATTGTGTCTGCTGAACTCTTCTGTGACCATACTCACCTACTTTATTAAAACTTGGTATATAATAATATGTAGCACAAAATACATATTACAAAGAAATATTAATTTTCAACGTTTTGTTGAAGTTTTTTTGGGAGATATATCGTTTTTGCATTAAAAACAAACTTTAATTCATAATTCATTGTACAAAATTGAACACGCGAGCTATCATTTATATCCAATCGAAAATGTGTTGTATTTATTGCATAAAAAGCTTATTTAAGGAAATTATCGGTATATTTTATTCAACAGAAGATAAACATTGTTCGATCGTTGCGTAATGGCAACTCGATTTAAACTGTTTAAATATCACCTCAACCTATTATTCAAACACCTATTTTCAGATACCCGTGTACGATGACTTCTAGCGGATCATCGTTTAGTTCCGGCGAAGATGACGGATATGATGATGAAAATGACATTTTCTCCAGAGCTAGAAGTAACTCAATCGTGTAAGTTAATGATAATAGTATTATTGATGAGTCTTGAATAGACGAAACGCGCGTCAGGCGTAGCAAAATTTATTGTCTGGAACTTTGTTGTCATTTGTATTTCTCATTACGCAACAAAATATATTACCTCTATAGACTCTGAGCAGTACAAAATAATTCATTTTGAGTCGTTTTTTAAATTTTTTTTACAATCGATATTATTGACTTTTAAAGATAGCGAAGGATCGAGATTAAGTGATTTGTAATAGATAAAGTCATCATCCGTCGAAATGGACAAGAAATATATTTTAAAACAATATGCATTTAAAAGCTTAACTGTTTAACTATTGCACAAAACAAGCAAAAAAAGTGTTAGCCTTACCGTAAATCAACGATACAGATAGGTGCACACATAACCTGTATGAAAGTTAACTTAAAGTTAACTTTGTGAGTCTGCTCGTGTCTGTTATAGTAGACACCAAAGTTTACTTGCGTTTATTCATGATTGGTCAAAGCAGACTTGCGACAGCTTTTCTATGACTGGTCATAACCAGTCACAAAGTCGTGACTGCTTTAACCAGAGCAGTCATTGCAACAAGTCTGCTGTACCCGGGCCCGTTTAAAAATGCAAGGGTATGATTTAATAACTAGAAAACTAATTATAATATTAAAAATGAATTTAAACCACAGTTTAGGTGATAGAACATCCTTTTTCATTCAGTTTTTCAAGCAGACCTGTCACAAGGTTAACTTGACCAGTCATAATTACGCGACTGTTTTTAAAAGCAGACATGGAATTATGACTGTTTTTCAAGTTAACTTGGAACCAGTCGCACGTCTGCTCAAAGCAGTAGCATAACCGGTCACAAGTGAACTTGAAGTTAACTTGATGGCTGCTTTTCAAGTTAACTGACCGTACAGGTTATGTGTGCACCCATCTGTATATCAAAATTACCGAACAATTTCCAAGACAAATGCATAAACAATTGAAGAAAGGCCAAAAAGACGCAAATGGCAATTGGCATGAATTTGAAAAGGCATTTCAAACAAAATGGTGTTAAGAACAGGTTAACGGTGCTAATCTTCTTTTTCATATTTGATCTTAGAGTTCGATTGTAATATACAATTTTTTTTGGAATCGTATGATACGTATTTTTTTTTTTAACTTGGTCTAATAGTCGGTCACTGGGATAGCTATGTCGGATAAAAAATCTGAATAATGTGTACAATCCCTGGCAGAAAGAATAAATTGTAAAATATAGACACCGTATGCAGGTGAAGTTGGTATGTGTCTTTCCAGATTTGGAAAATTAATAATTTTGAAAAAAAAATAAAATCGTCTATTTAATCTTAAGTTTTTGTACTGAGATGACCACCGGGTCAAATTCGAGATGTGAGTCAAAGAATGACGTGAAGCAAGTGGGTGCGGTGGTTTCTTGAATATCTAGCTCTAGAGGATATATTGAAGGAATACATCTACCAAACAAAGCTTGGTTGACAGAGAGGACGTCATCAATTTATCTGAAAGTGAAATTAAAGGACCTTGCCTTTTTCATCTTTTTGTTCTTCATGAGTTTCTGAAGACATTCAGTCTCTTACGAGTATCAAAACAAGTCGGCGAGGAGCACAGTTTGTGCCCTTTGCAATGCTGACTTGAAGTGGAAACTGTTTGCATACATTGTCATCCCATTGTGATATGATTTAGCAGGGGGTGGGATCAAACATTTTGTTAATGTAAAAACTTGTTTAAATTCATTATTGTGTAAACAACAGGTCTATTTCCCTTGTACTGCACATGGTCGATACATCGTATCTTCGGAACTGGAATTGGCTTCCCTCTTTGAGCATTTTCTGTCATTGAAATTTCTGATGATTAAAAAAAAAATTGTTTTAAACACCGGGTTTCTTCCCTTGTACTGTACATGATCGATATCCTCGGTGCTGGATTTGGCTTCCCAATTCGAACATTTTTGTTTCGTTTTTAGTACTTGTTAGATATTTTGGTTTTTGATCTTCCAATGTTTTTATTAAAATTCTGCTGATGAGAGGTTACTCCTTCGAAATGACAATATACAAAATATCCAAATGAACCGTTTACTGCCCGTTTTCGGTATTGGTATTTATTTCCATGTTTTTTTTTACACTGATACAGTGTCGACAAATATTATGCAAACAAGCAAAACATGACAAAATATAATATGCATTTCGTTTAGATTTGGTCAATTGGTCAATAATGAATATTTTACATAACTTTAAAAGTCAGGTAATGCACTATAATTGACAAACAGAAAGTAGGCTGATTTACATCTATTCTTCTTTTTTCACAGGCCTAGATATACTGTTGTGCCTGATATACCTAGTCGAAGGTAAATTTCATAAATGAAAAATACAGAAGTTATGTGTTATAGGGATCATGATGGTGATTGCTTCCCCTTTATAATCAAACAAGTATTTTCAGTCTTTCAACCTTTCCCTGAAGAGTGTTTGGTGTAAATAAAATTAAATCTATATGGTGTAACCATTTTTCCATTGAATAAGTGGTGTCAAATCATATGTTGACCGCCTTTTGAGAGAGCTGTTAAATGCTGAGTTCAGCTGGCGGATGTTTACATACAATTTTCTCTGGTGTTAATGAACATTTCATCCTTGTTTGAAAAATCACCAAAACAAAATTATCCATCATGTGGAAAATTTTATTCTTATTTTATTAAACTACATCCATTTAAAAACTTACATTGATAATCCAGTCTTGATATTATAATCCAATCACAGTCCAGCAAAGTTTTAATATCTAACTTCAAGCTCTGTCACAGTCTGACTTCCGGTTGCACAATACTTAATTCCTGTAATGTTTCCTATAATCTACTACAAATATTTATACACTAATATATCATTAAATTGCCCCTGATTGTCGGTTATGCCTGATTAACCAAGTCCGTGATAATTTTATGATGAAAGTAGTTAAATATTGTCGTATCTACGGCAATATCTGATACATCTATGTTACTCTAACTTGTAAAAGTATAGCTTCTTTCATTGCTCCAATTGGAAAAAAGGGTTCTAAATTGAGCCTTAGTTGTACCTTGTGAAGGAAAAAAACATCCAAATGAAGAATTTAGCCAGAGTTTGAAAAATCTACAATTGTTCAATTTTATGTCATCGGGTACTTTTTTCTGTAGGTCTGTCCAAATAACACTTTGATATTATAATGATTTCTTACTGTTTCACCTTAAATCAACTTCATCTCCAACATATTTAGTATATTTGTACTTTTTAAGTAAGACAAGGAGTGATGACTTCAACCCAGGCGGCTCAGAATCTCAAAGAACTATGTAAGATAAATTTATCTGAATTGTAATGTTTAAACCAGAAAATATAGATAACTCTTGAATTGTCAATTTAAAAAAAACAAATTGAGCTTCATGTATTTGTGTTTAAGACATGTACCAAGTCATACAAACATCACAAAATGTCGACGATATTGATTTATAAAATTATATTTGATTTGAAATTCCCGAAGGAAGCCAATTTTTTAAGAAATATTTTTGGCTCTATATGTGCAATTCCTGTTTTAATGTGATTTTTTCATCATTTTTATTTGTGACTCGAGTCTGTTTTTGATTATATTCAAAAAAGTGTGTTTGTGTTAAAATGATTTTTTTTTCATATAAGCACACAACTATCATACAGATTAAGATTAAATACACCGTGTACGTAAATTAACAGCTGTATTGATCTAGCAATAGAAACTTTACTTTAAATTTGATAGGTCAGTACTTTCAGTTCTTCCTCCTATCGGACAAATTGTACAACCTTCCACAACACTTTACTCCAGACAAAGGTAGGTTGCTTACCATGTGCTGCACAAAATTGATATCTTCGGTGCTGGATTTGCCTTTCCTTTTTAGCTCACCTGGACCGAAGGTCCATGTGAGCTATTACCATCACTTGGCGTCCGTCGTCGTCGTCTGTCGTCTGTCGTCGTCTGTTAACAATTTTTCAAAAATCTTCTCCTCTGAAACTACCAAACAGAATTTAATGAAACTTGGTATGAATGATCCTTAGGGTGTCCTGCACCAAACTTGTGTTTCAATTTTTGATCCGTCAAAAAACATGGCCACCGTTACTAAAAATAGACCAGGGGGATCAGACTACTGTTTTTTGGCTTGAAAATCAAAAAGTATAAGAGAAAGATGAAATCTGATGCCACCCTACTGCTTCAGCATCAAAAGTTCTACAAAAGTCTCCATTTGGTTGAAGTTGTCAGATGATCCCTTATAGGGGTTACAGCCCCTTAAAGGTGAAAAATAGCATTTTTGCATTTTTTTGGCCTATAGAATGAAAACTATTGTAAATAGAGAAAAGCTGTTGCTTGCTTAAATGTTCAGCTCATTTAGCTCTACAAAAGTCTCCATAGGGTCGAAGTTGTCAAATGACCCCTTATAGGGGTTACAGCCCCTTAAAGGCAAAAAATATTGTTTTTGGCCTATAGAATGAAAACTATTGCAAATAGAGAAAAGCTGTTGCTTGCTTAAATGTTCAGCTCATTTAACTCTTCAAAAGTCTCCATAAGTTCAAAGTTGTCAGATAATCCCTTATAAGGGTTACAGCCCCTTAAAGGTGAAAAATAGCGTTTTTGCATGTTTTTGGCCTATAGAATGAAAACTATTGTAGATAAAGAAAAGCTGTTGCTTGCTTAAATGTTCAGCTCATTTAGCTCTACAAAAGTCTCCATAGGGTCAAAGTTGCCAGATGACCCCTTATAGGGGTTACAGTCCCTTAAAGGCGAAAAATAGTGTTTTTGGCCTATAGAATGAAAGCTATTGCAGATAGTGAACAGCTGTTGGTTGCTAAAATGTTCAGCTCATTTAGCTCTACAAAAGTCTCCATAGGGTCGAAGTTGTCAGATGACCCCTTACAGGGGTTACAGCCCCTTTAAGGCGAAAAATAGTGTTTTTGGCCTATAGAATGAAAACTATTGCAAATAGAGAAAAGCTGTTGCTTGCTTAAATGTTCAGCTCATTTAACTCTACAAAAGTCTCCATAAGGTCAAAGTTGTCAGATAATCCCTAATAAGGGTTACAGCCCCTTTAAGGTGAAAAATAGCGTTTTTGCACGTTTTTGGCCTATAGAATGAAAACTATTGTAGATAGAGAAAAGCTGTTGCTTGCTTAAATGTTCAGCTCATTTAGCTCTACAAAAGTCTTCATAGGGTCAAAGTTGTCAGATGACCCCTTATAGGGGTTACAGCCCCTTAAAGGCGAAAAATAGTGTTTTTGGCCTATAGAATGAAAACTATTGCAGATAGAGAAAAGCTGTTGCTTGCTAAAATGTTCAGCTCATTTAGCTCTACAAAAGTCTCCATGGGGTGGAAGTTGTGATATGATCCTTTATAGGGGTTAAAGCCCCTTAAAGGCAAAAAAAGTGTTTTTGGCATATAGAATAAAAACTACTGCAGATAGAGAAAAGCTGTTGCTTGCTTAAATGTTCAGCTCATTTAGCTCTACAAAAGTCTTCATAGGATCAAAGTTGTCAGATGATCCCTTATAGGGGTTACAGCCCCTTAAAAGTTGAATAATAGTGTTTTTTGATTATTTAGAATGAAAACTATTGCAGATAGAGAAAATCTTTTTCATGCTTAAACATTCAGCTCATTTAGCTATACAAAAGTCTTCATGGGGTTGACATCAAGACCAGGTGAGCGATTCAGGCTCCTGGGAGCCTCTTGTTAAACTTTTTTGGTTTTGAGTTTTTATCGTTTACTATTTTTGGGTTTTGACCTTCCAATGTTTATATTATTATGCTACTAATGAGAGATTACACTTTAAAATATGCATATATAGCATAATTAAATAACATGTTTTTGTTATTGTATTTTGATACTTTTTATTTTATATAGTTTTTAATACTTGTAATATCAACATTTTGAAAAAAAACCAATTTGATGAGAGTGTTTAATTTTAAATTTTGCTTATTTTCTAACATGTCTCTTCTTATCATCAAATTACAAATTATGTAGAGTTGATATACATTGTAATCTTGTATATCTGAATTTGTAAATCTATTTGGAAAATGAAAGATTGCTGACAGAGAGATCTAAAGAGACTGCTTCTTTGCTACATACGGATTAGTGTGAACAATTATAGTATTTTGTAAGATAAAAGTGTCATACAAAAAAGTCACAGGGATTTTTTTTGTCATTTGAAATATTTTAAAAGACCAACCGTATTTATAATATGGAGTAGGCTGTCTATTATGTATTACTAGTAGGCTTAAATGACCAAATGCAAGACCCTGTGCTACAAAAATGACCAAATCACAATATAAAACATAGGTTGTTTTCTGTTACAGTTTCAGTATTTAATCATCATTTTAAAGTTCGGTAATTGTATTATTACCTTGATTTATTCAGGACATTAAAAAAATACATACACTTATGTGAATGCTTTTATAAGCATGTTATTTACTAGAAATTACAAAAAAAAAACTTTGCTTAAATCAAATTGGAGAATTTTGAAGCACTTCCTCAGCTCCGCATTTTATCAATAAAGGTAATAACAAAACTACCGAACTTGAATGATCAATCTTATAGTCCAGAGAAAATGACAAAAACGAATCAGTCACACCGGAGAATGGGTGGATCGCAATGGTCCTGGCTTGGTACAGGCATCAAGAAACAGCTGTTCTCTTTCTGCATTAGTTTCTGTCTCGCCTCTGAAGCACAGCGTTACATAAGTGTTACTCTACAAGCGGCCTCGTTGACTTTCAATGTTTTATGAGTACCTCAATATCTTAATGGAACTTGAAACGCTCATGCCACAGAAGTAGCGAATCACAGTTGCATCCAAATCTTTTGAATTTGTTTTTGGCCGGGGTAATCGCTAGCGATTTGCCACGGCCATAGCAACGAAAGCCATTCGGTAAGCTGTCAAATGTTTTTTCCGGCGGTTCACCAAAAACCTATTAATTATAATATCAATACACGCTTGCAATATAGTTCTTTTCCAGATCTGTTTTTTTTTCGTTGCTTTACTCTCAATTATGTTATAAAACTTATTCATTTAGTTTTCAATTTTTGTACAAGTATGTAAGACGTCTATCTGATGCGATAGCATAAAATGATTAATATAGAATACAAAAGCGTATTGATATTTTGTTTATAGGAGTGTTCGTCGATCTCAATAGTGATGTCATATTCAGTAATTTGCATCTCATTTAGTGTCAAACTGGATGGCAATACTCAATGCAATAAACTAACATTGATGGACAGGATAATTTACCCAAAGTTCTAGTCCTCATAACTTTTTTTATCTGTTCAGATAAAATGGTTCTGTTTTTTTAATAAGAATTTATTCATATTTACCATAATTGATTTTGAAAATAAGGCCTAAATATACATTTTCTGTAAAGTTGTTTCTTAACCAAGTAATTTTTCATTGAAAATTTTAATCAACCAAATTCTTAATCTTTAGAACCACTGAATATATATTTATTTTCAAGATGCATAACACATGTAACACAAACGATCTTTTTCTGAAAATTGTAGAACAAGGGAAAACCGCGTGAATGTTTTAGAGTTTGTTGAGGCAAATGGTTTTACACAAGAAATTAAGTTGTAGTGGGCCAGCCAATTGTTATAAAGCTTTAATATGATGATAATATCCACTGGAGGAAGAAAATTGTTGTATTTAGGGTTTGTGGCCAAAAGGGGCTCAAAGTGGTGTATTGACAAAACGGCTGTAGAACTTTTATTTTTCATTTAATTTTAATTTTTTTTTATTGAATTCCTAATTATATTCCGTCAACTTAATAATAGTTTTCATATAATTATATTTCACTGTTACCTTGCTACAGGCCACGCCTGTAAAATCAACTTTATAAAATTTTGGTTCGATTTTCAAAATCTTTTCTTCATTGAAATCCTTGTGGAAATTCCGTTTACAAAAAGGTAGCTTTTTATTTTTATTTTTTGCTACACATTTGTAGATTACCCCGGCTACCAGTACTTTCATTACTTTGATTAGTTTGAGTGATTAAAAAAGATACAAACTCGACATCTAAAATATTTGAATCTTCATTAAATTTTGTATTTTTTAAAGGATTCTTAAAACGTAAAAGAGGCATATTTAACGAAAAAAAAATCATTGGTACATTAGTATGACTTTAATATGGTCTAGAAAATGTACGCATCATTACCAATTGATGTTAAATAATTGAAAGATAATAGATATTTCGGACATTCGTATGTCCTTCATATGTATAATAAACAATTTTCAAACACAATAACGTAATGACATTACTTAAAAACAGGTCATTCTAAACAAACTAGTCAAAATCGGGAAATGCTGAAATTTACTGGACAGGTAAATGATTATAAAAATAAGAACATATGTACATTGCAAAATAAATAGTGAGTTAGTTGGTGTTTAACGCCCGTGCAACGCCATACAGGCCATCCACAGACGACGTACACGAAAAGGACAACAAAATGAATTCGAAATGATGATGATAAATGAAATATGGGGGTGGGGTGGGAAACAAAAGAACAGTAAATTTTGAAGGAAAAAAACAATACAAATTGCAACAGATTGAGGTAAATATGAGTACAATTTTAAACAATTGGGTAGGTGACTTTGGTCACATCAAGAGATGAACACGAAAAGGCAGGGGCAAATGAACATGTAATGATGGTGAAATGATGATGACAAATGAAATATGGGGATGGGGTGGGAAACAAAAAAAAAAAATGTAAACAAAAATATTAAAGAACCAAAAATTTGTTTAACACGAAATGATGGTGCAATGACAGTACAAACAATAATAATGAAGAATCGTATACATTGTATCAATTATAAAAAAATCAACTAGTGATTTATACAATTCATATATCAAGTACATGTATATAAGTACAAATTAGATAAATGGTAATTCACTCATTGTTATTTAAGACTTTATGTTATCTCAGACTCCAGAAGGAACTTACAAAGGGAGTTAAGAACAGTTATATTTTCACATTTAAATGTCCAAAGTAATTTGTGGAATGGAGATAATTGGAAAAAAATTCTTATTTGTGTCTTTTATGATATCAAACAAGATATTTCTAGAATCTGAAAATTTGGTACAGTTATTAAAGAAATGAGATTCCTCATCAACTCCAGAGTTATGACAGTGGTCACAAACCCGTTCTTCAATAGATGTTTTGGGTTTGTTATATCTACCCAATTCTATTTCAATTTGTGACAGCTAATTTTGAATTTAGTTATACACATTCTGAATTTTAGTTCAGTAATAAGATCAAGATATTTTTCATATCCAAAATAAGTTTTCATCTTAACATAAGTTCTCAATTTTCAATCTTCATTTATCTATTTGTCTCTGTGGTTGTACCAAGTTTCAATATAAATATTGTTTAAATCTGTTTTGATGGTGTGTTTGAAAAATGAATTTGATTTGCGCTTATATTTGTTCCCTCCTGGAGTCTTACGAAAATTAAAAACATTCGAAGTTGCTGAAAACCATGATTTACCTCCTGCCTCATGCATATTTTGGGATTCTAAATAAGTATCTTTTAATAAACCTGATGGGATGTTTTGCATCCGATACCAATAGTTTATACTGGCTTTAAAACCATCTAAAATAATTGGAAATCCACAAACTTCTGCAATATACCAAAATTCGAACCTTTTTTTGTGAATCCCGAGAATGTATTTTATAAATTGTAAATCCATTCTAGAAGATGGTGAGAATTTTGATTGTTTAAAATACTCCCTTCACATATACGATATTCTCTTACGTTTTGTTACGATTATCAAAATTTATAGTTTTACGAGTTCTTGCGAGATTTTCTACCAACCTTTTACGATCAATTTCCGAGTTGTCACGATTTCGTCAGATGTGCGGAAATTTTTCGCACTCCCGTCCAGAGACGAACCGAATTTTATTTTCGAAGTGTTAAAGAGCATGTTACGATGCCTTTACGACTTCTTTACGAGTGAAATGCGATATTGAAAATGATATCGTAACTAACTCGCAAACCACTCGTAAAAGAATTCCTTTGCGAGGTCTTCCCGAGTAAGTAACGAGTAAAGGCGAGTCATTTACGATCTCTACGAGTTCTTTACGAGTTATTTGAGATGTGTTTACGAGTTAAATTATGACATTGTTGTTTTTTCAACTCGTAAAAGTCTTACGAGGATTTTTGACGTGTCAAAAATCCTCGTAAAACTTTCACGAGTTCTTACGATTGCACACGAGCTAGAGAGACCTGTTTACGAGTAACAAAGAGTGATTTACGAGTCTTTGCGATCGATTTAGAGTTGAAAACTCGTAATAACTCGTAAGGAAATCTCGTATATGTGAAGGGGGTATAAGTCCAATCACATAAATGTTCTAGTTTAAAAGAGAAAGGTAAATAACAACCCCAGATTTCAGCACCATATAGCAATATCCATTTTATAGTGTGATCAAATACATGTATTGATGATCTGATACTAGGTCCTAGGGAAACATATTCGGCCTTCATTTGGATGAGAACCTTAAGAGCCTTTCGATAAAGGTCAAGTTGAGCTTTTTGAAATGTACCAGAAGGATTTAAAGTTATACAATGGTATTTGTAATGATTTGTACATTTCAATGTTTGGTTTTGAAGTGTAAAATTTTCCTTAAGATGTTTACCAGTTTTATGAAATATCATAGCTTTTGTTTTTGAAAGATTTAAATGGATGCCCGAATCCTCACAGACAGTTTGCAATTTATTCAGTATGTTGTGCAGTCCACATTGCGTTGTTGACATTATAACCACGTCATCTGCATATAAAGGCAGTAAATATCCTTATTATTTAGAGTTATAGGATCTTAGGTTTCATGAAAACATTTCGGGAGGTCATTTATGAATATTTTAAATAAATTTGGCTAAGAATGTCACCCTGTCTAACTCCAACTTTTGAGTTAAAGTTTTCAGTAAGGATGTTGCCAATTTTAACACATAACTTTGATTTGCTATACATATTTTTGAGTATTTTGTAGAATTGGCCTACTACCCCTACATCTAGTAATTCTATATATATTGCTTCATGCAGAACTGAATCAAAGGCCTTTTTGAATTCGATGAAGCATGTGTATAATTTTTTTTCTTTGTTTATATATTTGTCGAAAGCTGTTTTTAGAACAAAGATGTGATCAGCTGGGCTACATGTTTTCGTAAAACCAATCTGGAAAAGGGGAGATAACATCATTTTCAATGTCATTTTTTAAGTCATTTCTTGAAAGATTCTTTTTATATTGTTTTCTTGTACAAAATGTATGCAAACAAAAGCACGCATAAAAAAGTTATTAAACGATGTTCTCTGCATTTATTAACATTTGTTAAAAACTGAGAGCCAATGATTTCATATGGCACAATTTCATTTATTGAAAGAAGCAGAGATACCAATGGGGTATCCGAATGTCAAAAGTCCGAAAGGGCAGAGACAAAACCAGTAAACACCAACAAGATCGGGACAAAAACAGACAACATGTAAAACATTGAAACACAAAACAACTGAATATCAATCAACAACGCGAACTCCAGTCGAAACAAGAGTGAACTCAGGTGCTCCGGAAGAGTAAACAGTTCCTGTTTACTATAGTTCACCCGCCGCGTTGCCAATAGTCCATTCAGTGTGTCAAATCCGGTAAAAGAAGACAAAACAACACCCTTTGACAAACATCTGAGTGATCGAAATCCATATTTGTCTATAAGTGAATGTTTGTTTAATCAGAACAAGCAAAAAGCAGCAAAACCAGCTTCTGTTGTGTACATATTCACAGTAAAATGTTTAATTTTGATAAGATTTTTTTTTTATATTTTTTTTTATTAATTATTGATTCCATTTCATCACGTTTTTCATTTATTTATTCCAGTGAGACCTCTGGGATTTCATCTGGATATGCAGAATTTGATGTTTGCAGAGGTAAGTACATGTACGAAAGAGTAATTAAATATGTTATCAATTTTGGTTCTACAATTTTTCTTATTGATAGGAATTATAAATTGAAAAAAAAACATTAATGCGATAACTAAAGTTACAAATAAAGTTACACTGAAGCTGGAAGAAGTGTGAATGAAGTTCAATCGGACAAATAAAAATCGCACTGATCTGCATTTTCAGAGTTGGGTTGAAATGTTGTTTTATGGTGCCGGACAGATCATAACTGTATAATCATAGGATTAATCAATATTCAAGACGCCCTGTTCATAGAGTAAATAAGACTACTTTTCCTGTATAGCACGTTACACGATTAGTTCTTTAATCAGATATGTGTATTGATGTGCTTTACATACAAAACTACATTGTTGGAAGCTTTGTCTATAGGTTCTTTTCATGTAAGGAAGATATGATTTAGCCCAAACCGTTGAAATATTAACAATATATACATGTACATGTTATGTTTCAATAAGAATGTTGCAATATATAACCCTAAACTTTAAATGAAATTGTAAACGTAAAATATTACATTAAATAAAGACAAAAAGAATTAAAGGCATATTGTCTACGGCAAACTCATTTTTTTTACCCCCCAATTTTTTGGTGTCAATTGGACCGAAATGCAATAAAATGAATATTGAAAAACAAATTTGCTACAAATTTTGCCTCAAAAGTAGTTTATTTTGATCAAAATATCTCAACAATATTGATTGATATTTTATTTACATGCATCACGTCACATTGACACAGATTTAAACTGAGTAGTTTTAACGCGGACACTAATCGGAATCTCGGGTTTTGTCCCCCGAATACATTAATATGTTGAAAAAATACCAATATTTTTCGTGTTTACCTTTCAAATCACATTCAAAACTTAATACAGGCAATAACTGTCAGTTTTATTCATTAAGTAGCTCTAATATTCGGTTGCCGTTTTAATTTTCTTCCAAGCTAAAACTTCGAGAAACAGATTATGCACCACGTGCAAGAACTATGGAAGTTTTCAATCAAAGAAAGTATAGTGCGCATGCTTACAGCTCATCTACATCTCATGAATATGAATTTTTGTAAAGCTTTACAAATATTATATATTTTTCAATTTTTGAAGTAATAAGGTACCCTAGTGGTATTTTGAATGTTTGTATCTTTCTAAATGAACAAAACGAATAGTCTGACGACAATTTTTTGGTTTTACAAAAAAATAATTTTTCGTAGACAATATGCCTTTAAAACCACACACAAAAAAACTTTCCTATAAATATATAAATTGTAGCTTCGATTTGCAGGGTATATGTTTATATTTATGCAATGCAATGGAAATTATGTTTGTAATCTTTTTGTATCAATTGAAAATGCAAGACAATCAATCAATTCAAAGTTTTGCAAAAGTCTCTGTTGACTTCGTTGAAAATTTTTAGTTGTAGATACAGTTCATAATGATGAATTAGAAGGCCTTAAAAAGACGAGGATATATAATTTAGCAAAAGATCAACTCAATAGCCAAAAAGTTGTATTGTTATCTGGAAGCCCGGGCAGTGGAAAAAGTAGCATTGGTATATTACTCTGTAAAGAATTTCAGGATTTGAAATTCAATGTATTTCGAGTTTCATCCGTTACAAGTTTATGGCAAAATATATCCGGCAACAAAAATGATTTCATTTTCATAGATGACGTTTTTGATTCTAAGGAGACTGGGTCTGAAACAATTACAGTTCTTTTACAAAAGATGAACGAATTCAATTTACGAAATCAAAATAAAGGAAGAACAAATGTTCTTTTAACATCACGAATAAGTATTGTTCCCTTAAGGCTTCCATCGACCTTGTGTCATATAAACATTGAAAATGAATCAACAAATTCAGATTTGGTAGAAATTGTGCAGCATTTTGTAGATACCATGCATGCACGTGTTAACACATCAGATGTAATAACTTATTACGGTGCAACAACAGATGACATTGGGTTACCTCTTTGTATGCACTGCTTTACACACTACTTTGAAGACATTGGGTTGGAATTTTTCTGTAGTCCTCTACAATACATTATAGACAAATTTTACAATTTAGTAAATAACTCGAACTTTGCTAGGTGCATGGCGTTAATTATGTCTCTGAGTGGCGGAAAATTGCATATAACAACGGTTTTAGAGGCAGATGATTCAAAACGTGTTTTACGCGAGAGATGCGTCACAAACAACGAGTTCAACCATTCTATCCACCAGAAAGATTTGAGATGTTTTATCCAGAAATCCAAGGAAACATTTAAGTTTGTTCATCCTGAGCTTTTG
Source organism: Arcuatula senhousia (assembly GCA_963971305.1). Lineage (NCBI taxonomy): Eukaryota > Metazoa > Mollusca > Bivalvia > Mytilida > Mytilidae > Arcuatula > Arcuatula senhousia. The sequence goes on from OZ020307.1 coordinate 63,604,392, forward strand.
CTATTATCAGAAACACTATTATTTCAAGAACATGGAACATCTTGCATTCTGAAACTCTCTGTTGGTACCCTAAGATATGTTCAACATTTTAATATATCGGAAGATAAATTAGTCGAAAGACTTTTGACGGGAATCTTAGAATGTGAGGTGTCTCTTAGCTGTGAAAGTTCGTTTTGGGATCAAGTGGCGTCCACATTTAGATTAGATGCATCTATCCGTCAACAAAAAGAAAACATTTATTCCTTTCTTTATAAAATCTTTACAATAGAAGACAGGTTGAGGGGACATGGGGTTATATATTGGTCAGCATTCTATACCAAAAGGCAGCTGTGTTCTAAACTCTTACAATTATATCAGAAATGTTCCAAAAACCATGAACTCCCTCGTTCTATTCTATCAGACAGTTTAGTAGGAGCATGTCTTCATGAGAGTCAAGCGATGCTTATCTCAGATTTGATCAAACATGGGGCTGACGTTAGTTATTGCGCAGCATGCACTGACAATAAAGATAACACCAATGGTATGAATTATCAAAGCGAACACCTGTGTCCCTTACAGGCAGTCATTAGATCAGGGAATTTAAAATCTTTGAAGTTTCTTTTAAAGCATGGCGCAACCATCCCACATTCAAAATGGTCACATTGGCATTTCATCGCTAATCTTGCCCAAAACACAAATGTTTTTGACCATTCCTTTGACTTTATAAAAGCTTTAGATCAAACTTTTTCAAATTTTGCAAATAAATCAGAATATTCTCCTACAAATCTAAGCAATTCAACGGAATTCGAAACATTTTGCCAAATCCTGTGTAATGTCGTTTCTCCTCATGACTTAGGTGAAATATGTTCCTGCTTTATAAAGTCTGGATTTATTAACGGTCCTATTTGTAAAAGTTTTATAGAGAGTGGATTAGAAATAAACGAAAGGATTGATCAAGGACGAGATTGTCTTAACCTAATAATTTGGCAGTCAAAACAGAATTTAGACTCAATCTCTCAAAATTTTCTCAACAGCATTCAGGTGTTATTGGCATATGGTATAGACCCTAATGCTTTAGCAAGTGATGGGTCATGTCCATTATCGTTGACAGTATATAAAAAATCGTGTAATATTGAAGTCTTGGAAATGCTATTGAATTATGGGGCAGACGTGAATCAACGCAACAATCTTGGCTTTACAACTTTGTACCTTTATTTAAAGTCAAACATTCATGAAGATGACAAACTGCGTGCTGTGACTCTTATGAAATCTTATCAGCCTAGCCTTAACCTTGTTGATTCAAATGGAAATAGTATTGTTCATCAGCTATTGAATCAAAACAAATTGAGTTTAAGAATATTGATTGAATTGTCAAATTATCCAATTCACGACTGCCTTTCAAGCTTGTTAGAAGAACCAAAAAAATATAAAATGTTGTTACTATTACAGCAAGACAATATCGATGTTAATTTACGAAATGACCAAAATGACACCCCTATTTCCATTGCATGCTGTAATACATTAAACGTTTCATGCACAAAACTACTGATTAAACACAAGGCCGACCTAAACATGTTGTATAATGCAGGCGCTTCTATCATACAGAAAGTTCTAATGAGCTCACATGTCAACGTCAACCAAATGACGCAACTACTTCTTGAAAGCCAATGCAAAATTACACACCTTGATGAACACCAGAATAATGTCGTTATGTCCGCCCTCATATCAGAAAGGAAGAGATATAATGATATTCGAATGATACTTGATCAGTGGCCTGCTAACAAGCGTTCATTTTTGGCAAACAAAAACAGACATAACCAGAATGTTCTTCATTTAATTTGTAAGTGCAATTTCCTTGACGATTGTGAAGCTTTGGAGCTATGCAGGACATTTATTTTTGATGGTGTGGAAGTAAATTTGGCAGACGAATCTTCCAAGACACCGCTAGAATACGCATCGTTGTGTGAGGAAGGCAGAAGAGAAACCATACTTTTGCTTTTAGAACACACATATAACACTTCAATTAATGGGATAAGCGTCTTAGCTAATTTAATAGATAATGGTCATATGTGCGAGACAATTTTGTCGGCTTTGTCAAATAAAAGATACTTCTTAAAACTTGTTGCCGAAAACGAGTTTACATTGAATGAACTTGTACGTTGTAAGCCGATGACTTTTGGATATATAGATGGCCCATTAAAACATCTCATTAAAGCGGGGGCTAATATAAACAATCGTAACCAGGAAGGAAATACCCCTTTACATATCGCATGCTCCAAAACCATAAATCGTAGTATAATACAATGTTTATTACAAAACGGTGCAAATGCAAATCAACGAAATAATAAAGGAAATACTGCTTTACATGATTGTTTAAAGTCAAAGCCAGCGCCAACGGTTTTTAAAGCTATATGCGATATATTCACCTATAATGCATTTAATTTTGACTTAAGAAATAATGATGAACAAACGGTTTTAGATATGCTGACAAGAGAATTGACTAAGGAATGGTTGCCTTGTTTTCGTACCCTTCTGGATCTTACAAACGACATTGAATGGCTTGATGAAAGTGAGAACTCTTTAATGCACATCGTAGTTGACTTAGATGAAGTGGATACCGTTGTCGCTGATTCATTACATATAATTTTAAATTCAAAACACCTAACTGATATAAATCACCAAAATGCAGAACAACAAACGCCTTTAAACATCGCATGTTGCAATGCAAGTCATTTGCGAATATCAACGATCACATATTTATTAAGTCAAGGAGCTGATACAAACATAAGAGATTACAAAGGTTACAGCCCCCTTCAGAATGTCTTGAATAACCTTCAAGGTAGAGAATTAGTTCTTTCATTAGAAAGGTTTACCCGTGTTATGGTACTAGCACTCCACATGGACAATGCTTCATATTGTTCTGAAGACTTCAAGTATGCAAAAGAAATTTGCAAAAAACACCATCTAAGTGATGTCTTATCCATGTTTGGCTCTCTACATGACATAGACTTACTGCAAGAAACATATGAACAACAGTTAGTTAAAAGGATAGCTGCGCATTACAGAAATTCGATGCATGAATATAGGCTAAAAGACGCATCCCATTTAAATCAAAGCCTAGTAAAAGTAATTGAATTTGCTTATAAAAGAATCTGCAACATGCGAATAGGTGAAATCTGCAACATGGAAATGCAAAATGGCGAAAGAACTGATGCACAGAGCCCAGAAATAGTTAATGGAAGTGATTTCATTTTTGTCTGAACAAAGACTTTATGAGACAAATCCCTTAACGGTTTTAAACAATGAAATTATGAAGGCCATCTGAAGCAATGCATTTTTGTCCTTTTTTGTTCCAAGTTTTTTTTAATTTTGTTTCCTAGTCTATGTGCAGCTTAAACTAAACATAGATATCATTGAAAAAGATAAAGCACCGCCTAGATCTAAACTTAATGGATCACTTCATCTTATGTGTTTTAAGAGTACTTTTGTTTATTTTCACTATTCATTTTCTTTCCGTTAAACAGGTCGAAGAAATATAATACACTGTAAAATTAGTGTTTAGTTTTTAAACACAATCCTAATCACAGAATCTGTGTTCAATTTTAAACACGTTGAGCATCTAAACATGTTTATGATTGTGTTTACATGTAGATTAATGATAATAGTTTAGGAAAATTTCTAAGATTGATATTTATAAGAAGTGAAACATGTTTAAAACCTAAAAATGTTTAGCTTTTACATGTTAAATTTGGAAAGTGTTTAGGAGTTCAACACAATCTAGACATGATTAGGGCTATAAAAGTTTTAAAAGTGTTTAAATGTAAAAAAACATTTTACAGTGTACCTTATTTTAAACCACGTGATTTTCAATTTACCGTTAAGTCCGCCGATTAATTCAATCAACTTTTTGCGTTCAAAAGTAAAACCTAATAATGTGAAAAGCAAGTATGCTTGAAATAAAGGTAATAACAAAACTACCGAACTTGAATGATCAATCTCATAGTCCAGAGAAAATGACAAAAACGAATCAGTCATACCGGACAATTGGTGGATCGCAATGGTCCTGATTTGGTACAGGCATTTCAAACGAAATGGTGGGTTAAACCAGGTTTTATGGCGCCAAACCTCCCTCTTCATGAATTATCTCTTTTTTCCTTGGAAAGCGACACACCATATAAATAGAACAAACTTTTTTATTTCGAAAAATAAAGAATTTCATTCATGAAATTCTCTTTTTTGAGGGCGGTACCCTTTAGTCATTTGAGCCTTTCAGTCGTTTCATTGGTCAATTATATTTAACATGGTTAAACTAGATTGCCAGATTGTTAAATAACCCCACCTCCTTCCCCTTCTTCCGCCTATCATTTAGGTGTGAGATATGTACTTTAATTTTATGAGTGATGTCACTCATCTTCATATTTCAATTTGTTCTGTCAGTTATTAAGGTCTTTCCCTTTCCAAAGGGAAGACCTTATTGTATTTCTTATGATTATTATTATTATTCTTTTTCTGCCGTCCGCTGTGAAAAAACGGCTTGACCAAACTTTATGAAACTTGGCACATCTATTCAGCACTACCAGGAATAGACTTGGCTTAGGCAATGACAAAAAACTATGTTCCGTTACGGCGCAATGGCGCAAAACGCTGTTTACCCTTGTGCGCAGATCTCCTCCTAAATAGTAACAGATATAAAAAATCTAAACTGTGGAAACTGATCTATGACTCCTGCCAATGTGTCATCACCAAAATTTTTTTTTTTATTTTACTTCCTGGTTGCGTGCGTATGGCGCAAAGTTGGCGCAAAATGTCAATGTTGTCCGATTTTGATGAAATTTGGTTTCCAAGTAGATTTGAGGGTACTGATTACGAATCTGTGGTCAAATTTTTTTTTGCGTTTACCATTGCCAAAATGGCGGCCGTCAAACGGTTTTTTACTTCTAACTCGAAAACCATTAGAGATAGTATAGACACCATATGTACAAAAAATGATCGTCTTGAAAAGACCTACAATTTGAGTCCATAAAGTGCATGATTCGGTTGAGCGGTTTCGAAATGGCGGCCGAAACAAGTTTCGCGAAACACGTTTTTTGCCCATAACTTCAAAACCATAACAGATAGTATAGTAAACATGTATACTTAAATGAATCAGTATGCAAAGAACTATAATTTGAGTTCAAGGTCAAAGGTCATGGGTCAAGGCCATTCCCTAGCAACAAGGTAACATTAATGAAAAAGCAACCATATGTATTCTTAATCAACATTACCTTCTGAGTTTAGAAGAAAGTTTTTATAACCGTAAGTGACCTTCTGTCCATAGCAACCAACAAAATGTCCTTAGCAACCATCCTTTTTCTGACACTAGGCCCCTTGATCTTTATTCTGGAACCTATTTGATAACTAACTATTGGTAACCTCATATCGAAAACGAAATGACTCATTTGTCTAAAGTTCTTGTATTGGACACCATAATGCTAACATGCTAAAGCGACAGAGACAAGAGACAGGGAAAGACCTCTCATTTGTTCTCGAACAAATGGCATTTTAATTATTTATTTTATTGTTATTGGATCTTATTCCAAATTTTCTTATAAATCATTTTTTATTTCATTTAATTGCTAATAGTTGTCGGCTTTATGTACATGCATCTTCATCTTTCAATTTCTTATGTCAGTGTATTTGTATTTCATTTAATTTCTAATGGCTTATTTGATTGTAATTATTACAATTTAAATCAATTTAACTCGGCTCACAGAAATTGTTGTGGAGCCAGTTTCACGCCATGTGGCATTTATTTATTATCGATGGTTAGTTAGATGAACATAGCGGTAAAACTGCAGAGGTATTCATAATGTTACCACCTATTTGTCACTAGAATTTCATAGACTCGCACAAGAAAAGTAATATTTATGATGTCGTATTTTTCAATTTATATTGTAGATTTGTATGAATTTCATTGCAAAAAGTTGGACGTTTTACTAAAACGCATGGTCTTTAAATTTCATTTCTTTAAATTGTCTAAACCCTATGGTTCTTCCTAACCCAGACATAGGTTGAATATCTTAGTAATAATTTGGTTCCCCAGTTAGGTATTTTTAGTTATACTGTTCTATGCTCTTCATAATCATACAGTGTTTGGCATTTTCAATATTTTTGGTAGAGCGCCTCTGATGAGTCTTGAATAGACGAAACGCGCGTCAGGCGTAGCAAAATTTATTGTCTGGAACTTTGTTGTCATTTGTATTTCGAACACACGTGAAGGTTAGCACTGCTGGTGGAGTTTAAATTCCCCGAGGCTAGCCCGCTCCGGCACCAACACTTTTGAGTTGGAGAATACATCAAAGCTTTAAATTATCCGTCTAAATTTTAAAAATTGTCTAAACCCTAAGGTTCTTCCTACCCCTGACATAGGTTAAATATCTAAGTAATAATTTGGTTCCCCAGTTAGGTATTTTTGGTTATGCTGTTCTATGCTCTTCATAATCATACAGTGTTTGGCATTTTTAATATTTTTGGTAGAGCGCCTCTGATGAGTCTTTAATAGACGAAACGCGCGTCAGGCGTAGCAAAATTTATTGTCTGGAACTTTGTTGTCATTTGTATTTCTGGTATTGATGATCTGATTAAAGTAACGACCATTTGATTTTTAGGATGTGGCTTTTGATACTTTTTGTTTTCTGCCTTTTTATCTTTTTTAAAAGAACGGAGCCAGGATATATTTTTGAGCGTTTACGCACACTCTTTTAACATTTTCAATTTTACTTTCATTTATTTGTTAAACCAAAAACACCATCTTGCATTTTTGAAATCAAATTATGGTCCTACCTATTTATGTTTATTGTTTCATGCATCCTATCGTTTTAATTTTAACTTTTACCATAACCTCCTCCTCCAAAAAGAAGCATAAAGATTTATTAAAAGCAACCTTAACTGTTTGAGACATAAACTTGTTTAGACTTGTGCAATTTATTCGGAAGTTGTCCAATAATATAAGCGACTGTTTCTTCTGTACTGAGATGATCACCTCAATATCCCTATTGTGTCTCACAACTATGTTGTGTTCTATGGTCATTACCGGATCCTAAGATCGCAATGGAAGAGGGAGGTTTGGCGCCATATAATCTGGTTTAACCCACCATTTCGTTTGAAATGCCTGTACCAAGTCAGGACCATTGCGATCCACCAATTCTCCGGTATGACTGATTCGTTTTTGTCATTTTCTCTGGACTATGAGATTGATCATTCAAGTTCGGTAGTTTTGTTATTACTTTTATTTCAGGTATGTTATATAAATATAAAGTTCTCATTTATCTTTGTAAAGTATGAAAGTTATGATACCTAATAATTTATTAAGGACTTTCATGTCTGTGGTGGGGTTGTTTTTTTTATTGTAATCAAGACCATTATTTGTATGTTTCGATTATGGTATAATATTGATGGTTACAGAATGAATAGTCGCTCAGTACGAGACCATTACGTGACCATACATTTATTATTTTACTGACGACAGCAACATTAAAACTTGTTGAACTGATGATTATTTCTAGTTTTCGTGTTCACAACAAACTTATGATTTGTTTGCTTGGCCTTGCTATTGGAAGTTTAATTACATGTTTCATCATTTTACGTTTACGCCCAACATTGTATACAAGGAAACACTAAGCCCTGATGAAAAGTTACAGTTATGCTTTCTCTAGATATTTTGTATTGGTAATATTTTATATCAAGGAATAAGATTGGCAAAATAAAAGATTTGTGACTCGTTTGATAGTTTATATAGCAAAACAACTACAACAATTTACTTCGATTGCACTTTTTCAAACAGTTTTTATACATATTTATTCCAAATATAGACTTATTAATGGTGTTATTTTGTTGTACTGTTTAATCATTATTATTGCTACCAACATTTCATTTATGGGCTCATAGAACAATTGATTTATATTTTAAAGATTTTTCTATTTTTTTTACAAACAATAGTGCGGATACATGCGATGAAAACAATACAAGTTTCATTACTGGCTTATATAACATAACGCAACCATTTCTAGATCCTTTATTGGAGTATTGTCTTTTGAGTGCCATTTTTATTTCCCATATTTGGCCGAAACATGAAGTTCAACATTTAGGGTCAGTTGCGTGTAACTCAATGACAATTCAAGAATCAACGGAAAATGACATCTTATTATCACGTGACAGTAACGTGACAGCGAGATTTTCACCATGGCAACAGTTGTCAAATAGGAAAGTGACATTTTGCGGTTCTGTCTACATTGTTCTTTCGGTAACTTTACTTTGCTTGCCGATATATTTCCCAAACTTTGCATCCAAAATGGAAACCGAACCAAAAAATATCTCAATCCTGTGTAATATAATGCGTATAATCCTATTACTAAAATGTTATTTTTCATTTTCATCGCAACTTCGACCAAAATCTAAAATGAATAATAATTTTAGTCTCAAAAACTTTGTCATTGTGTTTCGTTAGCTGGCCACATGTGGGTATCACGTTGTTAAAGTTCATTTTCTCAAATTTGACAACACACTGGAACAAAGATGTTATTTAACTGTCACGGTTTTAAGAATAATTTCAACATTTCTTCAGACAACATTCATACTTCAAATGGACTTCTACAAGAAACCTGTCACTTACGATTCAATCTTTTGCGTGGCGAAAACTTTTCTGTTCCACTCGTATGTGAATTTTGGACTTTGGGTTTCATAGACATGTATTTCACCGTTGAAACATTAGAACATAACCGTTAGATATGGATAGTAGATTTTACGTCAGGAACTATGCTGAAATTAATTCATTTCTGGAAACCGTTTTTAATTTTCTATCATTTTGAATGCTTTGCTTGTTTTTATAAAATGTATAAAAATAAATTAGATGCAAACAATATAAAAATTAATTGATTCAATGCTAAATATATAACCTTATAATAGCAAAATTATAAACATCTGTTTATGTTAAATAATATATTGAACAAAGAAAACAATGATAAATCGCCATAGAGTTGAATGTATGAATATAAAAAAATTAAAATAAGTTACATCGTAAGGTAATCATTCTTTAACGTAAAACACACTAATTAAGACTTGCCTATATCAAACACTTGTTCTGTTTCTCCTGGCTTGTCGTAGACTTCAGTTTTCTATTTGTTCATCAAATGTTTCTTTACTCCAACTTTTTATCTATCTGCTCTTCCGAAGTTACCTTCCAAAATGTTTACCTCGGTGTACATTGTATTATGTTCAATTTGAATATAACTGAAGTTAACTCCTCTAACACCATAAGTCCAATGGCTTTTAAATTTTAAACAGTTGTTAATTAGCATAGGTAGTAAAAAACTTGCGTGGGAATTTTTGATTTGTTGAAAAACATGGCCGCCATGGCTAAAAATAGAACATAGGGGTAAAATTGCAGTTTTTTGCAAATAACTCAAAAATGGTTACAGATATCAAAATTCTGGTTAAATGAAAGTGATCAGCATGTCAAGATCTACCTGCCCATAAATTTTCAAGAAGATCCAACAACCGATGTAGGAGTTATTGCCCTTTTTCTGGATTTTTTTCAAAATTTTGCACTTATTTAGCCCTATATCTTAAAAACTATACAAAATATTTTTAAAATTCAAATTGCATATGATTAAATACATCAAGATCTACATTTCATGTAATTAGGTCAAAGCTGTAGAACCATTTCTTTTAGGAGTTATGGCCCTTAAAGCGTCAATATTTACCATTGTTCATTACTTTTCCCCTGACTTGTCTGAAACGGTAAGACTAACTGCATCTTAACATGGCACACTGTTTGATAGCTTATATGCTGCAACTCTATCGTAAAAAAACATGGCCACCATGGCTAAAAATAGAACATAGGGACAAATTTCATTTCTTGACCGATTCCTTTCGGGTTAGTTGCATGGTCTTACGTTCGATATTGTCTTTCCGTTGATTTCCGTCTTGGTGGTCAGTGGTCATTCAGGGCTTGACCATTAGGTCAAGTTATGTTGCTTCGAGATTGTTGTCTTACTTACGAAACTTTATGGACGGCATCGTTTTCTTATAATCAAATGTGAGAGTAAATGATGAGTAAAGCTGTTGGTTGGTCCTAGGTGTTTTTAACAACTGAATTGACCGTTAAATCGCGATGCAGCGAGCAGAAACTGCTTACCCTTCCGAAGAGTTTGAGTTCATTTTTGTTACGACTTAAATTCGCCACGGGTGCAGCTGTTTTGTATGTTTTTGTTGTCTTTTTCTCAATGCTGTTTTTGTTTAATGATTTTGCCTTTTGACATCTGAATGTCCCTTTGGTAACTCCCTGCTTCTTTGAAATAATTCAAACAAATTGAAATCCCCGGAACACATAGTCCTTAGTGCTTGTTCTGTCTTCCTTGTTGGAACTTTCTTGAAGTAGAATAGGTCTCCTTCAATATAATTTTGGATTCTGATCCTTCCTTGGTTTCGACTCAAATGTTAATGATGAGAGGTTAATCCTTGAATTTTACAGCAAAACAAAATTTTCAGTTTTATTGATCCACACCAGAAATGTTCACACCTCTTGCCATTGGATGTGTTAACAAATACCTGTAATATTTATTTTTAATGAAATTTTATTGAAGGAATTTTTTTTCTCATATTGTACAAGAAAAGGAAATAATATACATTGAAAATAATGACATGTGGAATAAGTGTACGCGACACAGCCCACAATCAAGCGGCAATTCAGAAAAAACCACAATGGACAACCGCCAGCAGTCTTCAACGAGGCCATTTGGTACTGCTCGTGGTTCTGCAAATGGCCCATGGTCTAAATTAAATGCATATAATTCAAATCCAGTCCTGAAATAGTCACAGACCCCCTTCTTAAACAAGAAACAGAAAACATCAAAACGACAAGTACAAACGACAGCTTTTTCAAAGATTCTTGGCTTAAGACAGGCACCAGGCACATACAATATGTGGCGGGGTTACTAGTTCTGTAACGTTATTAGTAAGTATTTTTTTTAATTTCATGTTCTATATTTGGATAAAATATCAAGATATGATTATGTAATGATGTTTTAACAGAATGAAGATTGAATGACTTCCAATTTCCATTTTAATATTTACGGCATCATTTTATCTTCCTCATTCAAACACCCCATGTAAAATTTCAAATAATATTTTGATGTGACAAAATTAATAAAACTTGAATTTAAATTTGAATTGAATTGATAAAATCAATCATATTAACATTTTATTTCATATTTTGGTTTAAGGAAGTATCTATAAAATTTCCCGCATATTATTTCCGCGTAACTATGGATATAGAGAATATTAAAAAGGAGGTTTTACGAAATTAATAATATTTGGTCACTTTATTTTACATTTACATCGTAGTATTAAATTGTTATTATAATTCCATGTTAAAGTTTACGAATAAACCAAAATGCAACTAAAGTTTTCCATTATCCTTAAAGTTTAATAATTTAACGCTGGGATGACCAAGCAATGCTACGTATTCAGTATTTTACATATGTCACAAACTTTTATTGTAACCCATAAATAACACCACTGGCAATTATTTCCAAATGGATTTAAATCAACTCTGACTATTGAAATTCCGGTCACGTTCTATTTGCTTTTTTCTTACGTGCCGATGTACTTTAATGCGTGCCAGAAGTGCACGACAGCACGCGCCGTCACGTTTGACACAGACACTGGTATAATTAAGCCACAGGACACTTTAAGTACAATTTAAAAAAAAGAAGTTCATAGTTTTACCATTTTATGCACATACAATCACATCTTAGTTAATGTGGAAGATGGCAAGTCAAATTTTAGACAGGAAGTTTTGTAAAACGATCACTGAAATGCAAACTAAGTTCTAATGAGACGACGACGTCACTCATTTCAACACAAGAATTAGCTACCAAAAACAAAATTCACACGTTGTATTCTTTAGCTATGACTAGTTCTTTTGTCAAATATGACATTTTGAATCCCTATGGTTTGTTTAACACGGATATCAAACGTACAGTTCAGTGAAGTAAAATTAAGGAGTTTTCATTCTCTTCCCGTTATGTAAGTTTGCAGGATAGTCGATGATACACATTTTTATTGTCACAATTATGAATATTTTGAAATTAATCTGACGGTCAAACGATTGGACACACATTAAAAAAAATGCCTTTATTATAAATTTATGATCTTTTTTATCATTTTAAATCAAAATGACAGGTCAAGAACAAAATTGTGCAATACATTTTTTCTTTGTTCGCAGCAATAAAAGATACCAAATAATATTTCCTGGTTAGGTTTCTATCAAAGCTATGGGGAAGTTTTTCACAAATCCACGTTCCTTTTCAAATAATATAAGAACAAATTAACACTTTCACATTTGACAAAATGGTGTCCTGTCGTAAGATCTTCCAGACAATTTTTGTAGTGCCATTTACCACTGGATCTATAAAATCCAGAAACAATAACGGCTTTGCAGAGCACGATGGTAGTATTTCAGGAGTAATTTTATTAACGACAGTTATAGTTATATTGATGGAGCTGATAATCATTTCTAGTTCGAGTGTTCACAGGACACTTATGATATGTTTGCTCTGCCTTGCTATAGGAAGTTTATTTACATCCTTCATCATTTTACGTTTTCGACCAAGATGGATAACTAAAACAACATTGAGTCCAGATGAAAAGTTACAATTATGCTTTCTTTGGATATTTTGTATAGCCAATATTATATTTCAGGGAATCAAGCTAGTGAAGAACTATTTATGTAATTCGTTTGATGGTTTGTCTGTTACTGTGTACTTTACTAGTATGTGGATCTTTCATTTAGCACAGACAGTTTTCATTCATAAATATTCTAAGTATAGACTAGAAAATGTTGTCGTGTTATTGTATGGTCTGATTATTGTATTTATAACTAACATTTTGTTATGGTTACACAGAACAATAGACTTGTATTTCGAAGACTTTTTGAAGGTCATTTCCAATAAAAGCGAGGACACATGTGGTGGAAACAATACACTAGTTATCACTGGCGTACTTCATAGAACAGGACCATTTTTAGACCCTGTCTTACTAGAATATTGTCTTTTGAGTGCAATATTTATTTCCCACATCTGGCCGAGACATAAAGGTCGAGATGTTATGTCAATTGCATGTAATAGCTCGATGGTGTTCCAAGATTCAACTGAAACTGATAGCTTATTATCAACCGATAGTTGTATGGTTGGAAGATCTCCACAATGGCGACAGTCGTCCAGCAAGAAAGTGACACTTATTGGTTTGATATACAATGCAGTATCTGGATTACTACAAATTTTGACAATTTATTTCCCAAAGCTGTCAACAACAATGTTAGCTATAATGAACATTTATTTTATACTTGGGAACATTTTGCGAATAACCCTATTATTAAAATGTTATTTTGGGTTGTCATCACAGCTTCGACCAGAAAATAAAGTTAAAGACAGTTTAAGTCTTAAAAACTTAATTCTTGTCATAACTTCGATGGCAACATGTGGATATCATGTGATGCAATTTCATTTTCTAAAATTCGATAATTCACTACAACAAAAATGGATTATAACTCTAACCGTTTTAAGAATTGTTTCAGCATTTCTTCAAACGGCATTCATACTTCAAATGGACTTTTACAAAAAATGTGCCACTTACGATTCAGTGTTCTGTGTGGAAAAAACTTTTCTGTTTCATACGTTTTTAAATTTTGGTGTTTGGTTATCGTACACATTTATTTCTCCATTTTACCAAGTTGAAATTGATAGAAATGCCTATAACTATAATAAAGGGGCTATGGTTAAGCTCATTCATTTCTGGAAACCGTTTGTAATTTTCTATTATTTTGAAAGTTTTGTTTCGTTTTATAAGCTGTACAGAAAGTAGAAACACAGACATAAGCTTGAATAAAATATTGATATAGTTAATGCTTTCGAATAACTGTTGACAAATTATTTGTTTGAAAAAAAGTGTCATGCATAATTGCCATGATGCAACTGTAAATTTAAGATAAAAAAGGTTAACACATATCTACTGAACTTGGATAATCAATGTCCTAGATAAAAAAAAATACAAAACAATACAACAACACACTAACAAAATTAGCAGTCCTGATATTGTAGATTTCAAAAGAAACTGGGCATTGAACAGGTTTAAGGTCGTGAAACATCCCTCTTCCTATGCGATTTTTGAACCGGTATTCATTCACATAATTCATGTTTCGTATACAAACCACAAACTATATTGTTATCATCATCATAGACATGGTTATCATCTCAGAACAACAATAACAATCTTCATGTAATTAAACAATCAAGAATATGAATAAGATATGGCTAATGCTAAATTTCGCATCAGTTGAAAAATTATCAAATAAAGATGCAATTTCTCTAGATCAGTTCTAAGATGAGCGAGGTATAGTAAGACAACTGTATTTTTTTTTTTTACAAAATCTCAATTATTACGTCACAGTGAGGTCATCAAAATCTGTGAAAAGGACCTTTTTGCAAAAAGTGTTAAAACCGTACAAATTTTGAGTTGAGTGTTTTTTCTTTAAATACAAATGACAACAAAGTTCCAGACAATAAATTTTGCTACGCCTGACGCGCGTTTCGTCTATTCAAGACTCATCAGAGGCGCTCTACCCAACATATTGAAAATGCCAAACACTGTATGAATATGAAGAGCATAGAACAGTATAACCAAAAATACCAAACTGTGGAACCAAATTATTACTAAGATATTCAACCTATGTCTGTGTTAGGAAGAACCTTAGGGTTTAGACAATTTTGAAATTTAGACGGATAATTTAAAGTTTTGGTGTATTCTCCAACTCAAAAGTGTTGGTGCCGGAGCGGGCTAACCTCGGGGAATTTAAACTCCACCAGCAGTGCTAACCTTCACGTGTGTTCGAAAAACAAATGACAACAAAGTTCTAGACAATAAATTTTGCTACGCCTGACGCGCGTTTCGTCTATTCAAGACTCATCAGAGGCGCTCTACCAAACATATTGAAAATGCCAAACACTGTATGAATATGAAGAGCATAGAACAGTATATAACCAAAAAAAAAACAAACTGGGGAACCAAATTATTACTAAGATATTCAACCTATGTCTGGGGTAGGAAGAACCTTAGGGTTTACATAATTTTGAAATTTAGACGGATAATCTAAAGCTTTGGTGTATTCTCCAACTCAAAAGTGTTGGTGCCGGAGCGGGCTAACCTCGGGGAATTTAAACTCCACCAGCAGTGCTAACCTTCACGTGTGTTCGAAATACAAATGACAATAAAGTTCCAGACAATAAATTTTGCTACGACTGACGCGCGTTTCGTCTATTCAAGACTCATCAGAGGCGCTCTACCAAACATATTGAAAATACCAAACACTGTATGAATATGAAGAGCATAAAACAGTATAACCAAATATACCAAACTGGGGAACCAAATTATTACTAAGATATTCAACCTATGTCTGGGGTAGGAAGAACCTTAGGGTTTAGACAATTTTTAAAATTTAGACGGATAATTTAAAGCTTTGGTGTATTTTCCAACTCAAAAGTGTTGGTGCCGGAGCGGGCTAACATCGGGGAATTTAAACTCCACCAGCAGTGCTAACCTTCACGTGTGTTCGAAATACAAATGACAACAAAGTTCCAGACAATAAATTTTGCTACGCCTGACGCGCGTTTCGTCTATTCAAGACTCATCAGAGGCGCTCTACCAAACATATTGAAAATGCCAAACACTGTATGAATACGAAGAGCATAGAACAGTATAACCAAAAATACCAAACTGCGGAACCAAATTATTACTAAGATATTCAACCTATGCCTGGGGTAGGAAGAACCTTAGGGTTTAGACAATTTTGAAATTTAGACGGATAATTTAATGCTTTGGTGTATTCTCCAACTCAAAAGTGTTGGTGCCGGAGCAGGCTAACCTCGGGGAATTTAAACTCCACCAGCAGTGCTAACCTTCACGTGTGTTCGAAATACAAATGACAATAAAGTTCCAGACAATAAATTTTGCTACGCCTGACGCGCGTTTCGTCTATTCAAGACTCACCAGAGGCGCTCTACCAAACATATTGAAAATGCCAAACACTGTATGAATATGAAGAGCATAAAACAGTATAACCAAAAATACCAAACTGTGGA